>JAHBCN010006675.1:0-47600 GCA_019359885.1 Listronotus oregonensis
ATAAAAAAAAAAATATATATTAAAATAAATAGTTGAATAATAAATAGGTGTGTAAAGTTTTAGACCCCAGGGAGTGTGGGGTTAGAGTAAGCTTGTATATAGAATATACTATTGGTGTAGGTTAAATATTTTTCAGTATGTTTTTATCGTTCAGACGGTTCGCCGGTGTGGGGATAGATAGAATAAAATGTTAAGTTTGGGAAACAATAGTTTTATTTAAGTACCCAATACATTACAAGGTCCTTAATAAACGGGCCACCCTGTACATATAAACTAATGATTCGAACAAAAATTCCAATATAAAAGGTTTTAATTCTACATTAAAAATTATTATTTATTTATTTTTTTGCGTTTATGTGTATAGTAAAAATATAACCATAATTCTTCACAAGTACGTAATAATAAGTGTTCTGGCTTCCAATTTGTGTCACAAAAGAGACCAAAAGGATATAATTAGACAAATCATGAAGTAGGTAGGAAATGTTTCTTATTGCCTTAAGGGAAGCCATAAAAGTATGAGAAACCCGCATGTTTCCAAATCCTTTTGTTAATTTGTTCTAAAAGCAACTAAAATAATCTTTTGTAACGTTACTAAATTTTACTGATAAATGAAGTGATTTAAGAAAATTATAAGGGTAGAAGGTCCAACAAATTAATATATGTTTTTTTTTATCTTGGAACAGCCCACAAGGCAGAGGCCTAAGTACTAACGTACCATGCGTGTCTGAAGTGTGGTAAGAGGGACTCAATTCACGCCAGTCTTAAATATTTGAAGATCTGGAGAAAAATAAAACATCTGCAGGTAACAGGTTGCATAGTCTGGCTGGACACTCTAGAGATAAAGGGACTAATATACAGAGTATACAGACTGGAAGGAGAACTACTTACTGATTCAAAAAAGAAATCCAATCTTTTTTGAAGCTGCTGGGGATATAGCTGTATGAGTTTGTACCAGTTAAGGTTATTCTAAAAAGTAACACCAACAAGATTAAATAATGCTTTGTTCTGCAGAATTTAGCTGTTTATATGTAACGGATGAGCATTGGCGGACTTTTTTCGTGACATTTGACAAGATAAGTTTAAAGTCTTGTGAAAAAGATGCAACAAACATTGGTTTTTAAAATATTATCGGTTTTGTTTGCAAAATACACATTTATGTCATACCTCTATAGAAAAAATTGACACGAAGCGCTTTGATGAGGCGCCAGGCCGGTGTTGCATATGTATCGTTAAAAAATTATTTTTTAAGATATTTATTAAAACTTTTTAGTGACAAGTGGGGAATCGTTAAAAAGAAAATTTAAATAGCTAATTAAATATTAAAAATCAAAGATTGAGCCAGGTAAGGTCGAAAGTTTGGGTTAGTAACTAAAAAACAAAAGACCATCGGGGAGAAAAATTAATGGCAAAATATTCGTTGTCAAAAAGTGTCCTAATAATGTAATAGTTTAACACATGTTAAAATTAGAACAAATGAATAGGAGTCAAAAATTTAAATTGACGGTTTCCACCTTTCCGCTAATATCTTCAAAACTAAATCTCCAAGAAAAAATTTAACCGCACAGTCAAAACCAGTCAAAACGTTCCACATTTAAGCATTTCTCTACCTTGTATATTAACAGAGGAGACAATACACGTAGACCTAATTTGGAATACACGTAGACCTAATTTGGAAAACACGGTACGCTTGCTACGATTTGGCGTTGATGCACTTTTTGGACGTCCTTCATGTAGATCATCTTCAAAACTTGTACGACCAATTTTTAATTCAGCAACCCATATTTCTACTGTTTTAATGGAAGTTGAAAAATTCTTGTGCACTTTGGACAATTGTTCGTGAATCGTGAATTTGTTTTGGTGCTACACCTTTCAAAAATAAGACTTTTATTACTGCACGATTTTCCATTGTGCTAAACAGCTGAAAATCGAACTTTAAATAGCTAAAAATATGTAAATGAGTTGACAGATCTACATAAAACTTCGCCCGTGTTCATAAAAAAAAATACTGTCATTTTTAGACCATTAAAACGAAACGACTTAAAATATATGACATAAATGTGTTATTTTTAAAAACTCTGAAAATTGTTATTATTATTTTGTGTAATATTTTTTTAAATAAAAGGTGTTTAAAACCAGTAAGTATGGTTATGGCTTTATGGGTTGATATTTTTTTTTTCAGTTTTCAGTCCCAGTCCTCTTACAATAGACCTATAGTCACTGTTTCAAATTGACCTCGGTTATAATTTTAGATTGAAGGTGACAAAAAGCTCAATAATCTATTTTTGTTAAGCTAGGTGTTTTTTGGCAACACAGTGGATATTATTTTTGATAAAAATTTGATGTATTTTATATAAAATAATATGTATATATTGATATATATATATATATATATATATATATATATATATATATATATATATATATATATATATATATATATATATATATATATATATATATATATATATATATATATCCACGGCAAATGTTGAAGAGGAAAAACTTTTTATTTTTGATTTTATTGAAAAAAGCTACTCTTGATAAAATTTTTTGCTACTTCTAAGAGTAAGATTGAGATAGAAACATTTAACATATTTTATACGGGTGTTCAGAAAATTGAAAAAACTTAAAATGGTACAAGAGTAAAGTGCATTTATTTGATAAGATATGGAAATAAGTTACTAGGAAAAGTTGTTCAAAATTTAAAAGGTAGTCTCTTATACCAATTTTTGAAAAATCCGCCTACTTTTATTTATTTGTGATTAAATTTATTTTAATATCAATTTATAATTAAATTTTTTGCTGTTAAGTAAACATTTAAAGCTGACGATACTGCGGCTAATGAATTATAAAAGCCAAGTGTCAATAAAGCTTGTCACTATCAACGCCTACCAGTACAAAAATTTTAAATTAGTTAATTGATAAAGAAATTTTAATTACAAGTAAATAAAAGTGGGCCGATTTTTTTAAAAATTGGTATTAGAGACTAGCTTTTACGTTTGAACAACTTTTTCTAGTAACTTATTTCCATATCTTTGCAAATAAATGCACTTTACTCTTGTACCATTTTAAGTTTTTTCAATTTTCTAAACACCGCGTATAAAATATGTTAAATGTTTTTATCCCAATCTTACCCTAAGAGGTAGCAAATTTTTTTATCTAAGTAACTTTTTTCGATGAAATTAAAAATAAAGAAGTTTTTCTTACCCAACACCTTTTCCGTGGACACACCAGTACGTCCACGGAAAAGGTGTTGAATAGTAAAAAACTTCTTTATTTTTGATTTTATCAAAAAAAAACTACTCTTACAAAAATTGCTACTTTTAAAGTAAGATTGGGATAAAAACATTTAACAAATTTTATACGCGGTACTCAGAAAATTGAAAAAACTTTAAATGGTTCAAGAGTAAAGTGCATTTATTTGAGAAGATATGGAAATAAGTTACTAGGAAAAGTTGTTCAAAAGTAAAAGATAGTTTCTTATATCAATTTTCAAAAAAAAATGGCCTACTTTTATTAACTTGTGATAAAAATTATTTTAATATTAATTAACTAATTCCAAAT
This sequence comes from Listronotus oregonensis, assembly GCA_019359885.1. NCBI lineage: Eukaryota > Metazoa > Arthropoda > Insecta > Coleoptera > Curculionidae > Listronotus > Listronotus oregonensis. The sequence continues at coordinate 3,565 of JAHBCN010006675.1, forward strand.
TAACAACTCATTATTGTACTAGTAGGCGTTAATAGTGACAAGCTTTATTGACACTTTGCTTTTATAATTCATTAGCCGCAGTACCGTCAGCTTTAAATGCTTACTTAACAGCAAAAAATTTGACAAAATTGATATTAAATATTTAAATTGATATTAAAATAAATTTAATTGCAAATAAATAAAAGTAGACCGATTTTTTCAAAAATTTTATAAGAGACTACCTTTAATTTGAACAACTTTTCCCAGTAACTTATTTCCATATCTTATCAAATAAATGCACTTTACTCTTGTACCATTTTAAGTTTTTTCAATTTTCTGAACACCCCGTATAAAATATGTTAAATGTTTCTATCCCAATCTTACTCTTAGAAGTAGCAAAATTTTTTATCAAGAATAGCTTGTTTCGATAAAATCAAAAATAAAAAAGTTTTTTCTCTTCAACACCTTTTCCGTGGACATACTGTATATAATAACAATACTGCGCATTCAACAAGGCCAAAATAGCACAAATCGCTTTCTGCAAGAATCCAGGGCTGGGAAGAGAATGTCAAAATAGGGACTACATGTCCTTGTTGCTCTTAAAGGTAACTCATAAGTTTGTCACTGTTTTGAAAAAGATAGAGAAAAGGAATGTCAAAAAATTTGCTTACAAAATCGGGTTCCAGGCTTGCAACAAAAAAAAATATTTTTAGAGAAAAGGTTTTTTACTGACCATCATGTTGGATTAACTATGGGGTTTTTCTTTTCTATATGGAATTTTGTTATGATCCGTTGGCCATAATAGATTTATTGACAAATCTAAATACTAAAAATCGAAGCTCTTGATTGATATTACTTTTGATGTTGTTTTGGGACTACCAATTGGAAATTAATTATAGTTTTGAAAAATTAAAAAATACGCTTTTATGGCAAACCAAACTAAAAAGTAAAAAATAATTTGTAAGTATAAGAGTTTGTGTTACAGTAATATAAAGTCCAATAATTAATTATGACCAATTAATTTGGAATATAATTAAAATAAATATTAATTTATTACCAAAGTAAATCAATTATAGTAAAAAATCGTGTGGTGCAATTTGCTATATTTTTATGTTTATAACTCTAATTTTGTAAATAGCTACCAATAAAATAATTGTAACATTTAATATCAGGCACCCACACTTTTTAAATATAGCTGAATTATTTTGTGAATAACTTAATTTCTATTTTTTTCTTATTTTAAATTAATTAATCATAATTAATCGTTGGACTTTCTATCACTGTAACACAAATTTTTTATACTTAAGAATTAATTATTTTCTACTTTTTAGTTCGCTTTGCTATAAAAGCGTGTTTTTCTAGTTTCTTTTTTAACTATAATTTATATTATATTCGGAAGATTTTCCACATTTATCCTGTATAATAGTTCCTCCTAGAGTTGGTGTAAATAGCCCTTCACGTTACGTCTGAAAAATTCTCCAGTGTTTTCTTCAGTCAAAGCATGTTTCAGGCGACTCATCTTTTTCAAATACCAAACTTCAAACTCGTTGCCAAAAATTGATAAAAATAACATGATTATCCTGGTCGGTGTTTATTTAAATATATTTCCAAGTGAGATACTAAAGTTGGGAGGTGGAACGTTTTGGCTGAAAATGTTACAGACTATTTCGCGACGCGGGAACTCTAGTTTTACGATAGTGTCGTAGCTATTTTCGTAAGCAAGCTAAATACGCGATACTGTGATGAGATTTTTATGTTAATTGTTTTTTAATTGAACTTTAAGTGTTTCTTAATCGTATTTGGGAGTTAGGTCCATTTATTTTATTAAATCGACATAGTTTTGATACTATAAAAAAGTGATCCCTCATTATCTGACTCTTATAATTAAATAATGAACGAGAGGGTCGTTTAACGAGGATTGACCGGAGCAATATTTGTGGCTTTCTTCGTATTAAAAAAGATGTGAAATTGCCATCTGGCGTAAGATTGGACATTAAATAAACATTTTCTTAATGTTACACCCTATTTATTGGTTATTTTTTAAAGCGTCTCATTTTTGTTAAATACGTTTCAATAAAAATGATTTTGTATTCATTTTTAATAACAGAACTAATTTAATTTTATGGTTCACTCTTACTAATATGGGCTAAACTTCCGAAAATGCCCCCTCTTCGATTTGTCTGTAACTTTGCATAGGACTTATTTATAGCATAAGAAACATTGTTTAGGGTATTTTTGGCAATAGTAAAAAAACATTTTTTTTTCTTTCTTTTTTTAACCAAAACTGACCTAAATTAACCAGAACTAACGAGAACTAACCAAAACTAACCCACTAATTTCTAAAATGGTAAATTAAGTATATCTAAATATATTCATATAGTTTTTTATACAATTTGACAAATTTATTTATGCATTGATATTCATGTTGGGACAAAAAGTTTTTAATATAATATACAAATTTTCATATCGAATAAAATATTTTTTTAAATTTATTAAAAATATATCAAAATTAGTTAGTACAGGGTCTTTGATTATATTTACGTGGCTTCTGGAGCCTTTAGTTTTAAAGACAGATAAAAATGTTTTATATAAAAGTTGTAGGTTTTTTTCCATATTATCTTTTGAAATTATCAGTAAAAAAATATCGCAATAAAAAAATTGAAAAATATAGGCAACTTCCACTTTTTTAAATGGAACACCCGGTATATTATGCGCTACATTAAAAGATCTTTCTTTTTTGTTTTCAAACATATATACATTGATGATATTTGGATGAACCATTTTTAAGGTATTTAAGCCTAAAATATAAATAAATTTAAAAAAAAAACAAATTAGTATCAAGAAAGCTATGAAAACAATAAAATTGTTTTATTAAATTTGACGTATTGATATTGTAAAAAGTTGAAATTTATCATTTTAGCTATTAAAAGTAGTTTGTATTGCTTTTTTGTCGATGGGCTATTCAGAAGAACAAAAAATCTCTATTATGCGTCTTTTTTATGGTAACAATAATAATGTGACGACAGTGCAAAGGGAATATTGCTTATTATTTATTATATCCTTAACAACGGGCACCATCTATAGATACTATTAAATACATTTTTTAGTAAGAAAGTTTATTGAACGAAAAAGCTTTAAAATGAAGAAAAGGACTGCAGCACAACATGAAAACAAGGTTTTAGATATCCTCGTTTTTTCAGGATAATTATTATACTTTTTCTATCGGACTTGCACTAACTACTTTTAATAATTTTAGAAAATCCTGAAATATCAATCTTGGATGCGGCATCTGAACTTAATAAAACAGATTATAAAATTTATTTAACCTTAAAATTTTACAAATTTTATCCTTATAAATTTACGTCCGTTCAGAACCTTTCTGAACAAAACATGCAGGACTGACCTAAGTATGCATTGGAAATAGCTAGGTTTATGCAGCAGGCTCCAAAGTTTGTAAATAAAATTATATTCATCAACAAGTCTTCCTTCACTTTAGCAGGAATGTTTAATCACAAAAAAAACATTATGGGTCCAGAGAAAACCCTTAACAAATTCAGCAACATAGCAATTCTATTGTTTCCATGGCTTTCTTGATACTAATATGAAACTTTTTTGTAATTTATTAATAATTTAACCTAAAATATCTCAAAAATGGTTTATCCAAATATCATCAATGTATATATATTTGAAATCAGAAGAAAAAGATCTTTCGTTGTAGCGCATAATATACATTTATAATATACATAATATTCATTTAAAAAAGTTGAGGTTGCCTACATTTTTCCATTTTTTTATTGCGATATTTTTTTACTGATAATTTCAAAAGATAATATAAAAAATCCAAAAACTTTTATATAAAACATTTTTTTCTGTCTTCAAAAATAAAGGTGCCCACGTAAATATAATCAAAGACCCTGTACATTGGGTCTGGTGTTTTTTGCATCTTATTAAAGTATATAAGAATTGTTATACAGGGTGATTCACGTTGAGTGTCCTATTAAAAGTTCTGGAAAACCAAAAAACAGAACTTTTTGAAATTTGGCACACGATTATAAGAGGTAATAAACTACATTTTTAAAATATTTTGGCAAGTGCAGCGTTGCCAGATCTAACGGAAACCAATGGCAACATTGTAATTTTAAATGGAACACCCTATTTTTTATTGCATTTTCGGATTCTACATAGAATTCTAAGTAATTTTTGTTAATATCTTCCTATACCTATATCTACCCGTTTTTGAGAAAATAATTAATTACTATTTTTTTTAAGAAACATCACCATGTCAAAAATGTTTGATATTTACTTGCCTAACTGAGCTGGATACTAGAAATTTTTTTTGGGGTTAGCTAATTCATGTATTTATAGGATCTGCATGCTTTAATGGCTATATGTCTTACAGGGTGTCCCAAATAATTTGCATTTTTACCGAAATTTAATAATGCTTAAAACTCATTTTTTTTAAATACGACATACTATATTTTATCCCATTTTTAAATAGACTAATAATTTACCTACAAAATGTCTATACATGTTTCTATAACCATTTGCCACCGTTTTTTAAATATAAGCGAATTTTAATTTTTTAAGCGTTTAATTTTTATTATTTAAACAAAAAATATGATTTTTAACTTATATCTAAAAAAGAAAAGTAACTAATAATTAAATTGTTTAAAATGACCACCATTTGCAGTAAGGCACTCGTGCAAACATGTTAATTGTTTTGTCGTTGTTGTTCTTCGAATTTCTTCAGGATCTAATTCATTCGTCAAAAGCTTGACGTACCCGATTTTCCAAATCCTGACGTGTTTCTATCGGGGTGCCTTTATACACCCGCTCTTTTATAGTTCCCCAAAGATATTCTTATGATAGGGTAGTAAATTATTGGTCTATTCGAAAATAAGAAAAAATAGAGTATGTTGTATTTAAAAAAATTAAGTTTTAGTCATTACTAAATTTCAGTAAAATTGCAAATTATTTGGGACACCCGGTAAGACATATAGCCATTATAGCATGTAGATCCTATAAATACATGCATTAGCTAACCCCAAAAAAAAATTCTAGTAGCGAGCTCAGTTAGGCTCGTAAATATCAAACCTTTTTGACATGGTGATGTTTTTTTAAAAAAATAGTAATTAATTATTTTCTCAAAAACGGTTAGATGTAGGTATAGGAAGATATTAACAAAAAGTATTTAGAATTCCATGTAGAATCCGAAATTGCAATAAAAAATAGGGTGTTCCATTTAAAATTACAATGTTGCCATTGGTTTCCGTTAGATCTGGCAACGCTGCACATACCAAAATATTTTAAAAATGTAGTTTATTACCTCTTATAATCGTGTGCCAAATTTCAAAAAGTTCTGTTTTTTGGTTTTCCAGAACTTTTAATAGGACACTCAACGTGAATCACCCTGTATATATATATATATATATATATATATATATATATATATATATATATATATATATATATATATATATATATATATATATATATATATATATATATATATATATATATATATATATATATATATTATACCTATATATATATATAAAAAAAAAACAAATTTGTGTCTCAATATGGAAATCAATGCTTAAATAAATTTGGTCAATTAAATAAAAACATCATATGAATATATTTAAATAAACTTTATATACCATTTTATGAATTGATAGGTTTGGTTAGTTCTGGTGGGTTATTTTTGGTTAGTTTTGGTTTGTTTTAGTTTAGAAAAAGACAATCAAAATTTGCTCTTTCGATTTTTGTTTTTAAATTTTACTACTGCCGCCAAGAAAAAAACTCTAAATAATGTTTCTTATGCTATAAACAATTCCTGTGCAAAGTTACAGATTAATCGGAGAAGGGACGGTTTCTGAACATTTTTTCTTATGCTGTAAGACGGATCTGTACAAAGTTACAAATCGAAAGGGAAAGAGGTGGGGGTTCGAAAGTTTAGCCCTAATATGTATAAAGTAGTAATACATGTTAGACGTTGACAGAATATTGGTTTTTTATGTTTTAGCATTTAAGGTATTGGTTGTTACATTTTTTATTTTCTAATTTAAATAATAAATTGTTTATACAAAATAAATTAATCATATTGTTACTAAACATTAATACGAAATCCTTTTTATTAAAACGTATTGAAAAAATGAGATGCTTTTAAAATAAACCAAAAAATAGGGTTAATTTTGTGTCATATATCTTTTGTTTTAGTTATATTATCTTCCCAGGTGTTGTTTAGGATTCTATGGGAAAAATATACAAGATAAATATTTTACATTTTTTATTAATATAAGGAAAGCCAAAAATATGGTCCTGTTATGGGTTTCAGTTTTTAATAAAAACAAAGATTTTAAAAAACCTAAGATGGGTTGCGTCAGGCTGTATTATCATGACATTTTTTATAACAAAATTATATATTGTATAGTAAATATGCCCAAAAAACTATTTTTTTTAAGAAATATAGTATGTAAGCAAATGTATTGCACATGGGTTGCCTAGAACATCATGGTCAAGGCTATAATTAATTAAAATAAATAAATAAATAAAAAAATTTATACTCCGTGTCAATTCTTATTTTTTTATTCTTCATGACAGTATTAATAAACCATAAAAGTTAGTTAATAGTTATTTTCCTCACAAGTGCGTAAAGTCGTTTGTTCAACGGCAAACGCGAGCAAAAAAATGACTCTGCGGATGTGTTATTAACAATATTTTTCCTACAAGCCTCAGAAAACAACAAAAATAAAACATTATATTGTTGCTTAAAGAAAAAATCTGTAATATTTTGTCAAAATCAACAAATGCCTTATTATACAGGGTGGCCCACCACATTCGCCTCGGTTTTTCTACGAGAAATGAAAAGAGTTGGGAAAAAACTTTTAGTACGGTCATATGTGGGTCCATGAGGAACATATTTAAAAATTATTTTGAAATGTACAGGGTAACCCAAAAAGAAAGTACATATCAATGCCATATTTTTTCTTATGGAACACCCGATATTTTTTTCTATTTTTAGATACTATAGACCAAATAAAGGAAAGTTATTGTTATATTTCCTATACCGTAAAGTGGGGCGACTTGATGTAGGTTTTTATATTATCGAGCATTTGGCAATCGGAGAGAATACATTTATATAACATAAAATGGTGTAAAATTTACTTTGGATCCTGCGGAATATATCACGCTATATAAAATATTCCGCATTTACACCCCACCCCAAAAAAAAAATAAAAGGGGTTGTTTTCATCTCGCCCCACGATGGGGTCACTTGAAAACAGGATGGATTTCAGTGTTCCAATCATTTATACCTGCAATGGAGGCGTCTTGAAAGCAAAGAATTGAAAATAATGTATCTGATGGTCATTTTTCGGCTTATTTTTTTTAATTAAACAATGTGTTTTGAACTTAAAAATCTTTATTTTTTACAGGCTCTGAAATAAATATAAGTTTTATATTTTACAGTAGTTATAAAAGATAATATAAAACTAAAATTCAGGTAAATAATCCAAACATACATACAAATGAAAGATTATAATTCAGGAACACTTATTTGTCCACGTCGTAACATTTTAATTTCTGTAATTTTTTTAATAATTTCTTCCTTTTCTACCAGGCCTATATCGTCAACAGGAGGATAATAAAAGACACCATGTGCTTTGGAATTTTGTCTTAAAAACTTGCATAGAAAGTTCCCGTTTTCCTCAGGCTCTATAATTTTTGCAACGTATTGTTTAATTACTTTTTTCAGTTTTCAAGTTTACTAATACATAGTCTCCCACTAAAAACAAAGGCCTATTGGACGATGGCAATTTACTGTCTTTTTCTATTGAGTCATGCGGTTCCTCTAAATCAGAAAACGTTTCTGGGTCACAATCATCGGCATCCTCCATCAATAAATTTGCTTCATCGAGGTCACTTTCAGATGAACTGCTATCCAAAATAACCTTTTTTTTCTTTGATCTTTTTGGTTTAACTGGCTGATCCATAGAAGTTGAAGCGGACTGAAGATCTTCTTGGGAAATACTTTTTCCAGCCTGGACATTCAGTTTTTTTTTGCGGACAACTTTTGATGTTTCTCCTTTATTATATCTTGCCTTCTTGAAAACCTGCACTAATGAATTAAGTATTGCGGAAGTATCACTTACACTTTCATCGGCAGTATTAGGCAACTTGTCAAGAATTTTATATTTGTTGATGGGAAATATGCCGGTAGCTTCAAATCCGGATATTATATTCGATTTATTATTAGCCTCGATTTCGTTCAAAGTGCTCTTTAATAATCGGGGAAATACATCTTTCCTTATAACGCCCTTGTTATGTTTTCCATTTCCCAAGTACGTTCTTCCATGCAGCTTTAATGGGTCGAAATACGCTTACGTCCAACGGTTGTGTCATATGGGTGCTATTCGGCGGAAGTAGCAAAAACCGAATGTTGTTTATTTTACACAGATTGATGACAGTTAATGACAAGTGACTTGCCAAATTATCTCCGATAAGGACTTTAGGTCCTGCTGGTAATTTTTGAAAATAAGGTAGAGCGATATTTACAAACCAATCTTCAAATAGGTTTCCATCAAACCAACCGGAACGGCTACGGTTGTACCGAGCTCCAACTGGTCCATTCTCGGTCCATGTAGACCACAAATGATCTGATTTATAAACCACGTAAACGGGAAGCAAAATGCCGGATGCAGAACAAGAGAACATGACAGACGTAGCGGTTTTTGAGGTATCCATTATCTTTTCGGCCCTCTTTGCTGATTTTCGGACGAGAACTTTCACACGACCAGGATCATCTGTAAAATTTGTCTCGTCGTAATTCACTATTGTTTCCCGGGGGGAACGTGCTTAAGCGACATTGTCAAATTCTCAAAATATAGTTCAATGGTGGTACGATCCACTTTGGCTCTACTTTCTTTAATGGACTGCGAACATCTCTTTGAAAGTTGATCCTTGTGCCTTTTCAAAACTTTCTAACCAAGTTTGTCCTGGACGATTATTTTGAAATTTTTCAATCTTCTTGCCTTTTCTACCCAAAAAGTTCTTCACGATATCTTTCACATCATCCGAATCACAGGGAAATCCCCAGTCCGACGCTAGTACAATTGCATTAACGAGTTCCGCTTCTTCATGTTGCGCCAATATCGGTTGTCCACCCGGTTTTTTCTTATGTAGACCTCTAATTTTTCTGTATAAAGTGGCAGATGGTATTCCATATTTATCACTAATTGTTGTCAAATTGCCAGGACGGTATTCTGCAACAGCTTTATTGAGTGTATGCTCATTATAATCACGGTATTTCCTGCTTCCAGGTCTTCGCACATAATTTCTGACCATTTTCAAGTCACCCCTAAAAATGCATGAAAAAATAAATCGGTACAACCCTGGCGTAAGGTAGTTATATTTTGATGTTTAAGGTTATGTACTGTTAGGAATATAAATTACCCGCACAAAAAAAAATACAGAGCATGCTTAGCAGCTATAAATATCACACGGTATGCTAAAGTACACGAGCAAAAAAAAAGACCCCAATCTTACCTTAATTTTGTAAATTTCACCAATCATTTAAAAAAAGTTTGTGAGCGGTCCAAACTACACCGTATGCATTTATAAATACTAACGAGGAGCATGACTCAGCCGTGCGGCGATACTCCTACCCGTTAGATGGTGGGGCCAATTCAAATAATTTGGCGCGGCATTTTTTCAAGTCGCCCCAACTTTTCATCTCGCCCCACTTTACGGTACCTAAAACTGACCGTTTCTTGAGAAATTTAGAGAAATTAAAAAATACAGACCAGGATTTAAAAATTGTTTACCATGTTAAATAAATCCGTTGTTATAAAAAATTAAGTTTAATACATTTGCCAAGAAACAAGGGCAATTTACCATATTTCGTCTTAACAATTAGGACAGGTGTGCCTTCTACTATATTTCGATCCTCTTTTTTAAGAATGCTTTAATATTTTAGAAATGACAATAAATTGGAGTTATTACTTTTGCCTGCATTTTACTTGAGTTACATCTTATTATAGAAAATTTAAACTTGTGCTTTTAGCGAATTTACGTGATCCTTAATAAAAAGGTTTTTTAATTACGATACAGGGTGTTCCATTTTTAAGATAAATGATAAGTCAAATATTAAAACGCCTTTTGCATAAAAAGCAGAAGAGATAGGTATAGGAAACCCTAATATGATTTTAAAGGGAATTTAGTTCCGCGTCAAAATAGGCCACTAAATACAGGGTGTTCCATTTAACTTAAGAAAGTTATTTAATAAAATGTGTGTCCAAACTTTGAGGCAATTTTTTTCAACACTGTGTATAATATTAAAGTAAAACTCTTATGTGATAGTTAACTTAAACCTTGTGCTAAGCAATAAATTTAATTACGAGCAGCTCTTTGTATGTTACAGGGTGTAAACAATTTTTGAATTATGGTCTGTATTTTTTAATTTCTCTAAATTTCTCAGAAACCGTCAGTTTTAGGTATAGAAAATATAACAATAACTTACCTTTATTTGGTCTATAGTATCTAAAAATAGAAAAAAATATAGGGTGTTCCACAAGAAAAAATATAGCTTTCATATGTACTTTCCTTTTGGGTCACCATGTACATTTCAAAATAATTTTTAAATATGCTCCTCATGGACCCACATATGACAGTGCTAAAAGTTTTTTCCCAACTCTTTTCATTTCTCGTAGAAAAACCGAGGCGAATGTGGTGGGGCACCTTTATATATATATATATATATATATATATATATATATATATATATATATATATATATATATATATATATATATATATATATATATATATATATATATATATATATATATATATATTTATATATATATATATATATATATATGTATATATTAATTATCAATAATTAACAATGGGTAAGTGTAATATTATGTCAAGAAACAATAAGGCATTTGTTGATTTTGACAAATACTGTCGGATTATTTATGGTTTTCACAATTAAATTACAAAACGATCGTCGAAAAAATATTCTTACTAACTTGGGCATTAATTGGTAATTGATGATCTTAACCCTTGTTGGTTAAATAGTTATAATAGTTGTTTTTGTAACAAGTCCCAAAAAACTGTTTTAGGTACGTGTTACAGATAACATTTTTTTATGCTCCAAAAAAACATTTAAACTTTTTATTATGTTTAATTAGCCGTTTGACAGCGCCAGTCAATTTTTGACAAATGTCAGAATTTAAAAAGTCTGGGTATAAAATTTTTGTATTGCCTTGACAACCTATGGGTTCGAAAAATATTTATTTTTTGGACTGAAATGAGTCCATAAAGTAGCCGTTTTTTGGAGCGAATAAAAAAATTTTGCAGCAATAAATTTCAATCTGTAAAAATGTTAAATACAATTGCATGCAAAAAAATTGTTGCGACAAAAAATTACGCAAGAAAACTTTTAAAATATAAAAAGACCATTACCAAACTAGAAATCGGGTCATTACACCAACCTCTTATATTAATAAAATTAGGGAGCCAAATCAATTCCCTCGTAATTTCCTTTAATAAAAGACCTGATATACGGGGTAAACAAAGAGCTTTTAAACTTTTTAGCAAAAATCTGTTTGCCTACTTTTATTAGACTATATTTTTAAATCGTGATATTGCTCTAACCTTTAAATTAGTAGTCATTATTACAATGTTGAATAAAAACAAATTGCGCAATAATGTGTACTTTACTTTTAAATTAGAAACTCGAGCCATTGCCAAAATGCATTCGGTGGCAAATAAACACCAAATTTTTATTTAGTTAATTAAATTCATTGATATAAATATTTTTAAAAGTCACTTTTATTTATTGTGTCATATTTAAAGGTGATTTAAAAACTTACTGGAGCAAAGCTTATTTTTAAAAGAAATAAGAACTTTACGAGGCATGTTTTGGCTGAAAACCCTTTAAAAAAATAGTGATAAAATGAAGTTAATCCTTTAAGGCAGGGGTCTCCAAACTACGGCCCGAGGGCCACATCCGGCCCGCGGACAGATTTTGTCCGGCCCGCGTAGAGCTAGCATACTTGAAAACTCCTTTTAGAGAACAAATAATTTTTATAGCTAATTAAATTTAGTTTATTGAAGTATTCTAATTTTATGTTGAATAATTATTAATATGACATCTACATTGATATGGTCATGGGCTAACTCCGCTAACTCATAACATTCTTGTAGGCTTATTGTTATTGTTTTTGTGATAAGTTGGATAAAGAAACACAGAATTGTAATGAGTAAAGACATGTATAATATGCAGAAAATTTAATTCAGTATATAATAACTAACAAATTATTGAAATGAATCCAACTAACATTTTATACATTTTAAATAATCACATAACTTATAACAAACATAATGACATATGAAATACTAATGAGATTTATGTAATTGAGATTTTCCACTGACAATAGTTTGTAGTTGTGGACTAATTTTACTTGTACCAATTATTAAAAGAGATTTAACATGCTCATCAGTTAATTTCGACCTGTAAACATTTTTTGTGTACTTCATTTTGGAGAAGGTTTTCTCACACAAATAAGTAGTACCAAAAACAGAAAACAGACCACGAGCAAATTTATGCAAATTATCAAATTGTGTCAGTGGAAGACTCTTATAAAATTCCAACAAAGATGAGTTTTGATATTTGTTCTTAATTATATCACTGCATTGTAGATCAATCATTTCCATTTGAAGTTCCGGGGCTAGGGTTTCAATGTCAGTATCAAAGGATTCTGAAAAATCTTAATTTGATTCGCAATGGCATTAAAGTCCGAGAAACGAGTATCAAAATTTATCTTCCAAAGCACTCAAAGTTTCGATTGCAAAATCGATAGGAAACTCAGTCTCAGTAGTGTGGCTGAATATTTCACATATTTTAAAATGTGAAAAACATTTACTTCGTAGTTGTGATTGAAACAGTCTCAATTTCTTCCGGAATGATTTGATATTAGTGTATAAATCGGAAGATGCTGGTTTTCTCCTTGCAATCCGAAATTCAGTTCGTTCACATGTTTTGTCAAACAACATAGAATGTAACTTCCACAACATGCGTTGTTTTGTAATTCAGTAAGAGGGCGATGCTTTTCATTTAAAAAAATTTCGATCACTGCTCGAAGTTCAAAAAACCTGAAGGACTTTCCCACAACTAAGCCAGCGTAACGTTGATAGGGTAAGTCAGTTTCTCCAATCTCCTCAATAAATTGTCGGAATTGTCGGTGATTCAGCCCAAAAGATCTGATAAAATTAACAGTTGATATGACTGGTTTCGAAAGTCAGAGATATCCAAACATTTTCCGCACAAAGACTGTTGATGAATGATACAATGTAAGACTAATGGCTTTGAACCACCGTCATTTTCTACAGCCTTTGACACAAGAGCGACCACTCCTTTATCTTTCCCACTCATGTTTTTGCCTCCATCAGTTGTAATACATTTCAATTTTTTTCCATCGAATGTTCTTTTGATTAATGGCCATTTCAACTCCTTTAAAAATATCTGTACCAGTATTGTGCCATGAATATATAATATCAAAATTTCTTCGGCCTTCACCATCTACTCCTCGAATATAAATCAACACCTGAGCAGTATCAACATCCGTTGACTCATCCAAGGCCAAAGAAAACCACTCAAAATGTCCATTTTTGTCGAACAGTTGAGAGGATAATTTTTGCGATGTTTTCTACCCTTCGAGCCACGTGTTTGCTGACAACTGACGTTTTTAATAAATTTTTTGGGCATTTCTTCGGCTACTGCAATTTGCATTCTTTGATCATTTTCTCCATCGGTGAATGGTTTTCCACGTTTTCAATTTCAAGAGCCACACAAAGCTGGCACGAGTTGAACCTCTTGTTCAGTTTTGAGTTTTGTAAATGAAGATTGCTGCGATTTCAATCCGCGCTGCATACTTAATTTTTCTTCCCAAACTTCCTGTATATTTTGATAATTTTGAAAATGTTTTGTTTCATAATGACGTTTAATTTATATTCTTTGAGAACGGCTATGCTTTCATTGCAAATCAAACATGGCCTTGTTCTGGATCAATTACGAAATACTGAATGTTCCACTGATCTTTGAATTTTCTGCATTCACTATCAATTTTTCGCTTCTTTTCCATACTACTAATTCACACACAAAACCAATTAAATCAAAATACTGTTAAAAGATGTCTTAAACTTAAACACGCAAACACGTTTTAAGGAGGTATGCAATATTTTATTTAACAACATGTCAAGGAACTGACTTTGGTTGCGCCACTAGCCTTCTTATATATTCCAATTACTGCCATCTAAAGTGAGTGGAAGAACCAAACTTTCCCGAACCAACGGATTATTCGCGTCCTCGTGCGCCATCTTTAGCGATGAAGGTCTACCTATTTCCCTTGTTACCAGATGTCGTGTCATTTTCCTTGGCTCGTACTCTACATAATCTAGAAATTCAGATAATGACAGGAAAATTAAAAATTGCAGTGTTGCCGTTTTGCGGACTTTAGTCCGATTTGCAGCATTTTTTAAACGTTGTGTACTTTTTGAACTTTTTTTCATAGTGGACTATTTCACTTCTTACCACCGGCAACAATGATAATATGGTTTTGGCCTTCGGAACTTACTGGAGTAATCAGTATGGCCCTAAGGCTGGAAAGTTTGGAGACCCCTGTTCTAGACCATACCCAATTTGAAAAATTGTCAATTTTTTAAAACCAAATTGGATTGAAAAATTATAATACAAAAACTATCAAACAACAAAATAGAGCTTCAAAAAATCACGCAAGAAAGTACACTTTTTCCTTTTTTTTTTGGTTTATTGCTATTTTGCAACAAGTATAATGCATTTTACGATTTTTAACTAATCCTATCCAGTATAGAAAATTTATTTATAAAACTTTTTCATTCCCATAACTTTTTTTCTAAGAGCTATACTTGCATGGTTATAAGCGATTAATATTAAAGAAAATGCATTTTTTATTATTATCACATTCTATATATTTAACAAAAGTTCCAGTCCTTTAGAGATACTGCTTCTAAAAATACGTGTATTTTGTTTTTTGTTGATGTCTCATAAACTAAAAATATTTTAGAAATTTAAAAAAAGATAAGTTACAAAGAAAGAAATTTTCAAAAAAACTCCTGTCTTCCGGAACTTTATCTCCATTATTTATAATTTTAATTTAACGCTGAAAATGGGCCTCCGGGCAACAATTATGGTTGCGCGCTCGGCGCCAAAACTGAGTACGTCACACTAAATAATTTTTTTGAGTTATTAAATATTAATTTAAAAAAAAAATATGGTGTATTTAGAATACTTTAAAAAATTTATCTCCGTGGAAAATTTAATTTAAACTTAATTTTTGAACCATTGGACAATTGTACATTAAAAAAAAGGGTCAAATAATCGTCGTATAAATTTCTTGCTTCGTGGAGCCCTTCTTATATACATACTTAACAAGATCTCGCCATAGAAGTTTTAAGAAAAAATAATTCTTTGCTTAAAATAAGTTTATAAGTTTGACAATATTACTTTGATTTTTCATTTTTTATTCAAGTTATAAAATTTTTATTAACAAAGTATAGACATTTTTAAAAGTCTAATGGCATAATCTTGTTAACTATGTATATAAAAAGGGCTCCATAAAGCAAGAAATTTATACGACAATTAGTGATGAGCGAGACCGGTCTTGGTCTTGCGGTCTTGGTCTTGGTCTTGCAGCAAGACCAAGACCGAGACCAAGACCAAGACCGCCTTCTCGCTTGCAAGACCAAGACCACGACCGGGGTATGCAAGACCAAGACCAAGACCGAGGAGTGCAAGACTACGCAAGACCAAGACCGACCTGCAAGACTCTTGCACTTTTGACACTTTTTTTAAATTATAATATTCAATTTTCATATTCAATATACAGAGGTATTTCACACAGACATGACAAAAAATGTGTCGAGAACTGCCTAAAAAGGCGATTATTTTATAAGTAACAGGTTTTTTTAATAAAATAATATTTAAACCGATCACTTCGTTTTTTTATGAAATTCTCTAACAACGATAACTAGTAGATTCAGTAACATGTTTCAAAAATAATAAGATTGTGACTCAATGGTCCGACAAAGCTCGATATCTCCAAAACCGTTTACGACAGAGAAAAACTAGAAGTACAAAAGTTATAGAATCTGAAAATTACTTACCTATTCCTAATGGTTTTTTTTAGCTATCTAGTGATGCCACTTACAGGGTGGATCAAAAATTTCCAAAATCCAGAAATACATTATTTTTGTGCCACACTGTAAGGTGCATCATTAAGTCTCCTTTAAACTAAGATATAAATGTAAAAGTGATGGTTTAATAAAAGATATATTTGTCATGTCATATAGGAATACTTTTTATATAAATGGATTTTAAATTTCACTTCTGGTTTAGACGGAAAAGTCAAAACAATGCCAAAAGTATAATGATGACGTCATTTCTGTCAAAACCTAAAATGATAGGTAAAAAACCGTCTACGTCGCCATTGTACCTATATGACAGTTCAAGAATTTCCAGCATAATATACAGGGAAGCGATTTTTTTAAACGAATTTTTTGCCATAATTTTTCTATTTTAGGTTAAAAGCTAAAAATAAAGAAGTTTTCCTGAGTGGTAGTGGATTCTTCGGAAAATTCTGAAATAGAAAATAATTTTACATTTTACTCCCTTTTTTTCTATATTTTTTGTATATTCAGTTTTTTACCATTATGAACGGTTTCGGAGATATCGAGCTTTGTCGCACTATCGAGCCACCTTGTATATTATTATGCAGAATGTTTATAAAGTATTTGTACAAATTTGGACGTCAAATGTTTGACTAATTTGAACATAAAAAGTTTATTTGAACAGAAAAGCTTCCTAAATAACTTTTTTTTTTTTAATCAGAAACCAATGTTTACATATCAGAATCATTTTCACATCTGGCCTCTGCCCTCAGAGTACTCAGTTTTGTATTTGCTTTAATTTTATATTATTATGCTCCTTTAAAGAAAATTTAAATATTTCCTCTCACTAAAATGAAGCGCTATAAATAAATAAACCCCTACATTTAAAATATCCTTTTTAATCAAATAATTTAAATGTACATGTAAGGTTAAAATAAGTATATTTTAAAATTTTAAAGCAAAAAATATAGTTTCCATCTTTATTTATTTGTAAACATTAAAAAAATAAATATATTTTATTCAAGATTGCTTAGTTTAAATTATTACTACCAAAAAAAGCAAGACCAGCAAGACTCTTGCAGCAAGACCAAGACCAAGACCAAGACCGGGTGGTGCAAGACCAAGACCAAGACCTTCTTTGGGCTTGCAAGACCAAGACCAAGACCAGACCTGCAAGACCAAGACCAAGACTAGCCCGGTCTTGGTCTTGGTCTTGCTTTGCTCATCACTAACGACAATTATTTGAACATTTTTTTTAATATACAATGAAGACGAAAGTTCGAAACAATTTTGTTAATTCACAGTGGTACTTGTTGAAAAATTAACTTTAAGTTAAATTTTCCACGGGGATAAATTCTTTAAAGTGTCCTATATACACCATAATCTTTTTTAAATTTTTCTATTAATACTTAATACCTCAAAAAAATATTTCGTGTGACGTACTCGGTTTTGACGCTGCACGCGCAATCTAAAATGCCGCACAGAGGCCCATTTTTAGCGTTAAATTAATATTATAAATAATGGAGATAAAATTCCGGTAGTAAAAAGTTTTTTTTGGAAATTTCCTCCTCTATAAGAATCTTTTTTTTTTAATTTCATGAATATTACTAGTTTATGAGATATCGGCAAAAAACAAAGTAACTTTTTTTATATCTTTAATTGTTTATAATATTTGCAATTTTTCATGTGCCAATAAACGCTTCCCATACTTTTGTCTAGACATTTTTTTGTATCGAATCAAACATATTTTTAGGAGCAGTATCTCTATTTTTCACCATTTTCAACTTATGCTTAGACTATTTCTGAGAGGAAAGATAACTCGATCCTTGTTATTTACATTATTTTAAAGGGTTTTCAGCAAAAACATGCCTGCCACCTGGTACACCCAACCAAAAACAGATAAGGCTTCGTCTGTTGCTTAAGTTAAAATTAATTGATCTAAATATTGTTAAGAGCCACCTTTATTTCTTATATTATTTTTTTTAAAAAATCTAGATTTTGCGTCAATTCAGTGAAAAAAGATATATTTGTGGTTGATGGGAAATATCGTTAAAAGCTGTAAAAATCGCGGGAAACCATAAATTAACTAATATTATATAAACTTGAACGTGAAAATATTTTGAACAATAGCCAAAATCACCACCGGCAGTGTGTGAATCACTAGTGGACTGTTCGTTAGTCCCAGATGAATATCAAAATACTATTTTTTAAAATGTTCAATTCAGTTCAATTAGTTTTTAAAAGAAAATAGTGACGTGTTCGGTTCAAGTGTTTGAAGGACTTTTTCAGTGCTAAAAATGAGTTGCTGTAAAAGTGTTCCGCCGATTGTTACTCCAATCAATCTGAATAACCAGTCGGATGTGTATAATGGAAGAGTAAGTGTCGGTTATGTAATAATTTGCTTGCCAAAAAAAAATATATTAAATTATTTATTTTATTAGGTTTTTGCAAGGTTGCATCATTTTAATTTATATTTACAAAGTAATGCAGTGCGCAAATTCACTGCCAGAAATAGTTACAAAATATTGTTTTTTCCCTAAATGAGATTTAATACGGAATATTTATTTCCAATCTACACGGGCCCGCAAAATTAACCGGACAAAGAAAATTTTGTTCAAATTCAATCCTACATAACTTATTCAGCATTGCATCATTTTTGATAATTTTTTGTCGAATTTTAGGCCGTCTTATTATTATCATGTTTTCATATTAAAGCTTCCAAAAAATTTTAAGGGTTTCTTGTTATACAGGAGTTAATAAAAAGTTTCACTTTACTCTAAACATTTAAACACCCCATGGAAAAAAATCCCAACCGAATAATGATTCTTTTTGCACATGAATACTGGCGGTATTAAGGTTTATTTATTTTTTCTAAAATCGAGAATAGCTTCAATAACAATTCTCATTCTTTCGGGCATAGATTCAATTAAAGAAGCAAACGCGTCTTGGAGTATTCGTTGGCCCTGATTTGTCAGCCTAAGTTTGAAACTCGCTGTAGTTCCCCCAAATTTTTTTTCCTAGTGTACCCAAAATGTGCTAATAGGGTTGAGGCCGGGGATTTGGGGGGACAATCCAATACATGAAAGTCCGTCGAAAATTTCCCTCGTTCATCAAGATAAAGTGTTCTCCTCTACTAAGAAAGAAGAAAATAAATTATAGTCAAAAAAAAATGGAAACCCCCCTTTAATAGCAAACCAAACTAAAAAGTAGAAAATATTTTTTAAATATAATAGGTTTGTGTTACAGTCTTATAAAGGCCAATAATTAATTATGACCAATTAATTTTGAATAGGATTAAAATAAAATTAAGTCATTAACAAAATAATTTAATCATGGTAAAAAAACGCGCAATGCTCAACACAATTTTTATATTTAAAGATTATTTTCTACTTTTTAGTTTGATTTGCTATAAAAGCGTGTTTTTTAGTTTTTTTCATTAAAATTTATTTTCTTCTTTCTTGGTCCCAAACGAACATCAAAAGAAAAATCAAGATTCGATTTTTTTTTAACCGGGGTTTCAAATTCGACTCTACCATTATTCGGAAACTATAGGAATAGAAGAGGGAAAAGGGGGAAATTGGGGATTATAAAAATAAAAAAACCCGTTTAGAAAGGTTTGAAAATTCCAGTAATTCCCCGGAGATATCCGGAAAAAAAAAAAATTTTGGAAAATTTTTAATTTTTTTTGGGTTTTTTTTCAACGGAATTCCTTAATTTAAATTTTGGGCATTGCCACTTTCCGTTAATGAATCATCAATTTTTTCCTTTGGAAATTTTTGGGAAAAATTCCAAAAATTTTTTGGTTTGGCCCTGATCACATTTTAAACGTGTTTAAAAAATTAAACCTTTTTTGTTTTCCTTTAAAATCAAAAATTAACTTAGAAAATTTTAAACTATTGTTCAAAAAATTTTAAACAAATGGGTTAATAAAAAAAAAGGACATTTAAAAAATATAAAAATAAATTTTTGTTTAATTCCGGTTAGCAGAAAATCAATTTGAAAATTGAGGGAAAAAAAAATTTTGTTTGTGCGAAAAATTTTTGTTCGTGTTAATATTGCAAAGAATTTTCCCTAAGGAAATTAAAAAGTATTTTATTTTTCTCTGTAAACCCTTACAATTTTTCCGAAGTTTAAACGACAATTAAAATTTCATTTTCTAAAAACTTTAAAATTAAAAAAGTTTTAAATTAAAAAATTTATTTTTTAATAAATTTTGCCAGTGCAGAAAAAGCAAAACAAAAAATTTTTTTAAATTTATCATTTTTTTACTATTTCTTTTAATTAGGTACTGTTGAGGTGTTAGAATGGGGCGGAATTTAAAAGTCATATAAAAATAAATGTATAAACTTATTGAAATATCCATCATTTATTCTATGTTTTCCCAGTCCAGTGGACTTAATATTTACTTTAACTACGGATCTTTATATTATTTTGAATGAAAAAGGAAAAGACTTATTACTTATACTTATAAACAACTATAGGTTTGGTTTTCGAAAGTGCTTAAAAACACACAGCAGGCGGTAAACTTGCACAAACAGGAAGTGCAAATCATTTATTTTTAGTTTTGGGTAGCTTTGGTTAAAATAATATTATAATAATTCATTATACAAAGTGTGTAAAAAGTCTCGAATCAGTCAATCATTTCGAAAATGGCGCACAATAAAAAAAAACTTTCTATCTAAAAGTTATAGTTATTTATTAATAAAAAGGCTCAAAAAGGCGTGGTAAATAAAACTTTGCCATTTTTAGTGGTATGACACTTTTTTAATCGCATATACTGATTCCTCTAAACATTTTAAATAGCCTTTAGAAAACATGTCATATGGCTAAACTTATAGACTTTAGAAATAATTTTAGTTAAATTACATAAATGCAATAGGTACGATATTACCTGCATTTTAATTTTTTACAAGCTGGTAGGTACTGGAACTTTTTTCGTTAGTGTCAAAGAAATTCTGAAAATGTCTCTCAGCGAAAGGAAACGTAACACTTTACTAATGATCAGAGGTTTTTGAGACCGGCAATGATCAGTGAGCAAAACAAAGGAATTATTCAGTACAACTTTTCCCATCCGACAGCCTCTATCCAAATCTACAGTTATGTAAACAGTTCAAAAATTCGAGAAAACCGAGTGTGGCAAAAATAAAGTGAGTTCCGGAAGACCAAAATCGGCAACTAGCGATGACAAAAAATTAGAGACATTACTTAATTTTGTTCAGAATCCGCATTTGTCGTTGAGAAAAGCTGCTACTTAAGTTGGTGTATGGTTTAAATCAGTTGATATTATTTTAAAAAGTAGTCATTTGCACCCCTATAAAATAACTCTTGTTCAGGAATTATCAGAAGGCCACTTCGATCGTAGAATGGAATTTTGCGAAGTAATGATGCAAAAAAGGGAAGAAAATTATTATTATTTTTTTTTTATCAAAGAGTGTTTTCGGATGGGGTTACATTAATGTTAAATAGGACTGTCAATCGACATAATTGTCGTTTCTGGACTGATCAGAACCTACACTGGATGAGAGAAACATACACTCCACACCTCCAGAAAGTCAATGTGTGGGCCGGCATCATTGGTAACAGATTAGTGGGGCCTTTCTTTATAAAGGGGAATTTGACTGCCGAAATGTATCTTCACAAGCTGCAAAATCAAATAGTACCAGCAATAACGAATTTAACGAGAAATCCTGTGAAATAATAGGTCCCTTAGTTTTATACATTTCACTAAGACCTACAACTCTTATACAGGAGGTTGTTTTTCTATTGTGCGCCATATTTTAAACAATTGACTGAACCGGGACATTTTACACACTTCGTAAAATGTTTTATTTAATTACCTCTTATAATTTACAAATTTTAAAACCAAATTTACATGTTAATTTGATCCTTCTTTTCTCAGGAGGTAGTTTACATGTTCCCGTATAATTAAATAAAATAAAACAAGGAAGCATGTTGTTATTTTGTTGCACTAATAGATCATCTGTATATTTATGAATTATATAGTACACTGATTTATTTCAGCTGGCATATTAACACAATATTTTTATTTAACAAGTTAATAAACAGTATTCAGTTTGTTAAATAAATACATAATCTTGTTTTAATTATTTAATTTAAATAAATTAGTTGGACTATCTTCAAATTTAAAACGGTTTAGTTAAATTGCTGTGATCAAAAATTGATTTAAATAAGATTTTTTGTTTTTAACCGTTTTAAAAAAGTTTTCGCGGAAGCGAAAGTTGAGCATTCTAAGAACTGCGCAAAATGGTATTTTTTCGCACGCGACTGCCTTTGAACAAACGACGCAAAGCGTAGTTCGGGCAAGCATTCAAGTGCGAAAAACTGACTTTGCGCATGTTTTAAGAACAATATTTTTCTTACGAGCTCAGAAAACAAAAAAACATACTATATTGTTGCTCAAAAATTATTTGTAAAAATCAGTCGAGGAATTAGCTAATAATGTTTCTTTATTAGCGTCATCTATAGAGCAACACGAAATACCATCATCAAATATATATATTTTTTTATATATAAATAAGAACGGGGAATCATAATATAGTAAATTGAATAATGGATTCCAGAAGAGCATCGATAATGAAATATAGCACATGCTGTATAGCCAGGCAAAAACTATTGTTGTTTTTGTATTATGTATAAATTTTCATAACCATTACTCATTGCTAGCACAATCTGATATAATGTTTTAAAGTATTTTAAGCCTATTTGGTGAACATTCAAATTTGACATTAAATTTTATTTATCTACTGCGGCACATCTAGTTTTTTTTACAGGGAACGGTTGACCTTAAACCTTTTTCATTCTGGCCTTTGGCCAAAACGATGAATTTATTATTCATATTTCGTTTTTACCTAATATTTTGTTAGAAAAAAGTTATAAAATTTAAGCATTTTACATATATGCATATGATACAAATTTATATATATATATATATATATATATATATATATATATATATATATATATATATATATATATATATATAATATATATATATATATATATATATATATATATATATATATATATATATATATATACAGTGCGAGTCTGTAACGTGTTCGGAAAAACGCTCGGACACGTCAATTGAGATTGTAAGTTGCGCATTTTTTCCAATAATTTTTTTTTATACAGGGTGTGCCATGTAAGCGGCGCTAATACCAACTTTCTTATTTTAAATGGGACACCCTATATGTTATTATATTTTTTAATTATCCACAAAATTCCAAACATTTTTATGTATCACATGCCATACCTTTATTCGATTGTTTTTAAGATACAGGGCGTTAAAAAAACGTATTTTATAAACTTAAAGAGAGTTCTATTAAATCTTTTTCTTTAATAAGTGTTCAAAATGTAAACCATTTGCTATTTGGCAATGCCCTAAACGTACTACAAATTCATTTTGAACGTTTCTTATGCATTCTGGAGAAATGTTTCGACACTCTTGCCTTATTCTAGTTTTCAACTCCTCAATATTTGCCGGCTTGGTCATGTAAACTTTGGATTTCAAATATCCCCATAGGAAAAAATCCAGTGGAGTCAAATCGGGCGATCTTGGTGGCCATTCAAAAGGTCCTCTCTTGCCAATCCATCTGCCTGGAAAAATAGTATCCAGATAGTTTCGAACAGGTCTTGCAAAATGAGGAGGCGCACCATCTTGCTGAAACCAGATGTTTCTATTTGGCATATCAGCTTCTATTGGATCAGGGAATAGAACAGCTAGATTGGGAATTATTTCTTGTTGTAAAAACTGTAAGTACCTTGCTCCATTTAAATTTTCTTCGAAGAAAATTGGGCCTATAACTTGCTGACCTAGAATCCCTGCCCAAACATTTACTTTTTCTGGGTGTTGAGTGTGGCCTTGCTTCATCCAACATGGATTTTCTTCTGCCCAATAACGGCAATTTTGACGATTTACTTCTCCGTTCAGCATAAATGTCGACTCATCGGAAAAGAGAATGTTTTCTGTAATAAGATTATTATTCTGCATTAATTCCATAAATTGTTCACAAAATTCAATTCTTCTATCTGCATCCTCCTCATTGAGTTCCTGGAGAATTGTTAGTTTATAAGGATGAAATTTTTCTGCTTCAAGAACCCTTACTACTGAAGACTGGCTCACTTCCAATTCGCGCGCTACCTGCCTAGTGGGAATACTGGGATTTTCTTCAATGGCTAATAACACATTAATTTTGGTGTCTTCATTAAGCGCAGACCGACGAGAACTAGTTATTGTTCTTACGTGACCATTTTCCCGAAACTGTTTTTCAATCTTGTTTATAGTACTTTGAGATATGGGTGGTAAATCAGGATACTTCTGTCTGAATAAATGCAAAACTTCATTTTGGGTTCTTGTTCTATTTCCGTACCCAATCATCATCAAGATTTCAATTTTGTACTTTTCACTTAAATAGCCCATTTCGTAAAAAAATAAAAGAAACTTAAATCTGATTATCCGTCAGTAAAGGCACGTCTTGTAACAATGTCAAAATTTATAAAATGTCAAAATTATTAAAATGCCACATTTTTATAGCACATTCATAAAATACATTACAAAAAAAAACTGTTTACTGAGACGCATATTTTTTGAATTTAAAACATTTTTAAAATAAAAAATCAAAACTTAAAAACAATCGAATAAAGGTATGCCTGTGATACATCAAAATGTTTGGAATTTTGTGGAGAATCCAAAAATATAATAACATATAGGGTCTCCCATTTAAAATAAGAAAGTTGGTAATAGCCTCGCCTACATGGCACACCCTGTATAAAAAGATTTAATTGGAAAAAATGAGCAACTTACAATTTCAATTGACGTGTCCAAAGCGTTTTTCCGAACACACCCCCATTTATTTATTATCGAATTTATTCCAAGTTATAGACTCGCACTGTATATTCTATAATTAAATTGTGCTTATTTTAACTCATATTAAATATAATTAGAATATAATAACCCACATAAGTTAATTTATTTTCTTTAGCTTTTTGTATTGTAATTTCTTACAATTACAATGAACAATATTGGTACATATCTCCTTCATATTATAAAAAAGAAAAACTAAATCATTTTCCTGGTAAAGTAACTTTGTTTTTTTCTTTGCAGGGACCAGACGTGATAAGAGTATCAAGATTTTACAAGGATGCCAAAGAAGGAAAATTCGTAAGCTATTTGCACCCCGATGCAAGAACGCTATATGAAAGTTTTAGAAGAGGATCGAAAGTCTCAAGTAAGTTTGACAATATTTGGATTCCATCGTCAAAGATCCACAGCAGATCCTCTTTTATTTTGTTCACATAACTGAAACAAGTCCCTTGAGTTTCTTGGGAAATTTCAGATCATTGCTCTTGATATATCTAAAGGGCTCCATACACTGTCGTTCTTTTTAACCTTCTTAATTGCCGCAAGTGATATAGTTGTTTTAAGTCTATATGATTCGTATATGATATCCCTCACTTCCATTTTTACAGATTCACTTATATCTTTAGTCTCTAGCTTCTTCTATTTGCATCCTTTTTTGAGAATAAGATTGTTCTTTTTTATGAACAACCTTTTGCCCTATTCTTAAACTAAAATGCTTTGGCTACTTCTTTAGGTAATCTTTGATTTCTTTTTCGCTCTCGAAGTAATTGACAAGATTAACACAGAAGGGCTTTTCTTATAACTTATAGCCGCACTGCCGCCTTAGCTCAACGGGTTTAAATTGCATTTTTTTACCCATAAAAAAACGTGAAAAATCGGTTTTTCAATATAACTCGAAAACCAATGATTTTAGGAGAAAAGGGTATATATAATCAAAATAAGTGGTCTAATAAAACTACGTCATTTTATGATATAAAATTTTCTGTAGCCCTTTTAGCCTTTGAGATATTAACAATTTTTTCAAAATAAAGACGCAAATATCTCAAAAACTAAAAGGGTTACAAAAAAACAAGTATTACACAAAAAATATGCACTTTAATAAGCTCTATAAAAAAGAATATACACACATGTTTAATATGCAGCACTTTTATCCGCATGATATATACTATTGTTTCTCCAACCAAGTCAAAATTAATACATTTAGTTATTCAAAAGAGCTTAAATGCAATAATTGCTTTTAATCCTAGGATTAAAGTGTTGCTAAGCAACGAGCACATTTTTGTACGGTATGAGAAATGATAGCTTTTGCATCTGAAAATAGTACAAAAATGTCAACATTTTTTGACGGTTGGAGAAAAATAATATTAATAATTTGTAAAGACAGTTACTCGTTCAGAATCATTTTAATCATATTTTTAATATCAAAAGATTTTTTTATAGTTTATTTACTGTTAAACCTTTAATACATTTCTCTTATTAAGCTGTCCACTTTTTCTAAGTTTAAAGCCTTTCTTAGTTAAATTTTGGTATTTACCTATATATTTACAATTTTTTAAAATTATTCTGAACGAGTCTTTAAAAATTATTAATATTATTATTTAAATCGATAATAAAAATATTTTAAACGATGAGCTCTCTAAGATGTTAATATATATATATATATATATATATATATATATATATATATATATATATATATATATATATATATATATATATATATATATATATATATATATATATTTTTTTTTTTTTTCGTTTTGATTCTTGGTTTTAGGTCTGTCAGAATGTAAACATTATGTTTTTAGTACTTTATATTGATGACGTTTCGATCATGTTCGGTCTTTTTCAAATCTAAAAGTTAGGTTTCAGAAACAAAGTTTGTATAACTAGAGTCATCCAAATAAAAAAACACAAAAAAACTTACCCTAGAGCGTTAAAATAATAGTGAACATTAATCAACAAACATGTGTATTTTTACATTTTTAACAACACAACACAAGGAACGGACTACTTATATTAGTAATAAAATATGAACTGATTTTATTAAAGAAGGGCGATGTATATTTTATTAAGATTGTTGATATCTTTTTTATCGTTTATGGAATTTGGGTTTTTTTGGATTTCGATCATCTCCATAAACTCTCTTTTTTTGGTTTGGTTCCGTTTTAAGTATTTTTGTTTCATTATAATTGAAATTATGTCCCTTTGTCTTTTCGTGATTCGTAAGGCTGTTGCATTTTTTTTGTCGTATTTGTGGCTTTTTAGCCTATTTTCCAAATACTGCGTTGTTTGACCGATGTATACACACGATATTATTGATCAATAGAAAAAGCAAAAGATGCTCTAAAATTAAATAACTACCCGGATCAATTAATCAATAAAATATTTAAAAACAGAATACATAAATTTTATAATTCAACGGAAAAAAACGATCAGGAAAAAAATAATAAAAACAAAAAAATATATCTTTCTCTACCTTTTGTAAATGGCCTATCACAAAAATTTCAGCCACTGTTTATAAAACATAATATAGAAATCTGTCACAAAGCCTCAAACCTTTTATCAAAGAATTTTAGTAGACTTAAAACAAAAACTCCAAAAAACAAAAAAAGTAACATCATATATCAAATTCCGTATAAAGATTGCACCGGTGTATACATCGGTCAAACAACGCAGTATTTGGAAAATAGGCTAAAAACCAACAAATACGACAAAAAAAATGCAACAGCCTTAACGAATCACGAAAAGACAAAGGGACATAATTTCAATTATAATGAAACAAAAATACTTAAAACGGAACCAAACCAAAAAAAGAGAGTTTATGGAGATGATCGAAATCCAAAAAAACCCAAATTCCATAAACGATAGAAAAGATATCAACAATCTTAATAAAATATACATCGCCCTTCTTTAATAAAATCAGTTCATATTTTATTACTAATATAAGTAGTCCGTTCCTTGTGTTGTGTTGTTAAAAATGTAAATATACACATGTTTGTTGATTAATGTTCACTATTATTTTAACGCTCTAGGGTAAGCTTTTTTGTGTTTTTTTTTATTTGGATGACACTAGTTATACTAACTTTGTTTCTGAAACCTAACTTTTAGATTTGAAAAAGACCGAACATGATCGAAACGTCTTCAATATAAAGTACTAAAAACATAATGTTTACATTCTGACAGACCTAAAACCAAGAAATCAAAACGAAAAAATATATATTATTATAAAAAAAAGGTCAAAGAAAACTAGAATCTCAAAAAAAAAAAATATATATATATATATATATATATATATATATATATATATATATATATATATATATATATATATATATATATATATATATATATATATATATATATATATATATATATTAACGGACAATTTTATTTTTCCATTAATATATATTATCTTTTTCTTATTTTTTTATATATCTTTTTTTGCGGGTGAACCTTAAAACTTTGCTATTTTTAACCACGAAAACATTTATTAAACCTTGATTTAAAAGGCCTGGATTTCCAAAATTAAAAACTAATCTAATTGTGTGGCATAAATATAAAGTTATGCAGCCATATTATAAATATTAATTTTATAGAGCAAAATTTAAATAACTTTTAACTCAAAAAGATTGATAGATTTATTGCCAATACTTCGTCAGCGCCAGTAATATACACTTTATGTCTTTCATTTGTACCTTTCGAAATATTTATGAATAATATTAATTATTTCAAACAAACTCGTAAAATATTTTCAACATCGTTTATTCTAAATGTTTTGAAATGATGTGGCAACAGAAGCCATTAAAAAATTATACACTTTTGTTTGAGACGTTTTAAAAGGTTTTAAAAGTTTAAAAATTTAAATTTTAATTAGTCTTTTTTTATTTACTTTTTTTTTCTTCATGGCTGCTCATGCCGTAGGTGCCGGTTTTTTTAAATATTTAACTCATTTCGGTAATTGTTTAGATGTGTGGGTCCACTTTTTTGGGATGTAAAATCAGTATGATTTAATATTTTTTAGTTGTCAAATATTTTTATTCTTAAAGTTTATTAAAAATAGAATCATTTTGAAAAAATTTTTGAAAAATTCAAAAATTTATATTTTATATATTTTTTTATTTATTTTCCTTTACACGTAGAATATAAAACAAATCAGTAGAAATTGCTAAACTTAAATAGCTGCATTCTATTGACGAAAAACTTGAATATACCCACTTTTAATTTTCAAAATAAAAATTTACACCTAAGTGGGTTTATAAGGATTTTCTTCAATTTCTAAAATAATATTTAATTTCTTGTCCTTAGAAACTTAAGGCCGTCCGGACCTAGGAAGATCCCGGGTCCCATTTCAATTTCTTCTCAATTTTGCTTAGGGCGGACAGAAATATTTGAATGGCTGGATATTTCATATCAAATATTTCGCAAACTTCCTTATAAGTTTCGCTCAATTTAACCAATTTTGTTATTTGAATATTCAATACTTCGCTAACTTTTTATGTTAGGAATAGGACATACTACATAATTATGTCAAAAATATTTCTGTTAATCCCAAAATGCAATAATATACACGGGGTTTCTTTTTTTAAAAAAATATTTATGATCTGATATCTCTCAAATAGGACATCCTGTATAAAAAAGGGAGCTTTTGGTAAGTCACTAGACGTGTTTCAAGCGTTTTAACCAGAATTAATTACTTAAATTTTAATTGAATTTATTTTGAACGTTTGCTCAAAGAATATAAACCTCAATAAGAAGCGACATAAAGTTCCCAGTAGCATTGGTTATATGGGAAACAAATTTCTGACGTCACGTGTAGACGGAATGACACTTAAACAGCTTGGGGGTACAATGAGAGAAATATCAACGGTGAAAATTCAGTTTTACACGGGACAAAAAAAAATTATATGTATAACTATACGTTGCAGTCCTGAAAAATCGTCCCTTTCAAGGAGTTTTTTTGCAGTCTTTTTAGGGTTGGTTATTCTCAAAAAATATTAGATTATTTTTGAGAAAAATTAGTTTTGGGCAAAGCGATGTTTACAGGGAATTAAATGTTGCAATTTTTCTTAAAAATATTAATATTATGTAATTTTTGTGTGAACAGATGCAAAATAATTATAAGAAATCTTTATTTCAAAATTGTAATAAAAAAATAAGAAAGTGTTAATATATGGTTTTTGAGGTCTTCGAGTACCTATGCAGAATTAAATTTTGTAATCCATTTTACGTCTAACTAATTTGACTGTATAACATTTTGGAAAAAAAAACGAATAGTATACAGTTTTTTGCTTCCGCTAATTATTCTTGATGTACATCACCCATTTCAAAGAAAAAGAGAAAAAAGTTTTAAGATATGTGATTCTATGGGTTTCTGGGGTCAAAAATTCAGTGGAGGGGTGTTTTTTGTAAAACGGTACCTATAAACCTTAATACTTACCTATACTATAACTAACTTTCATTTTTGCTGTAAAAAAACACTACAATATACTTTAATTTTTTTATTACATAAACATATAATTTAGCATTTCCTATATTGGTAACAACAACAAAATTTCTTAGTAAGAATATATTAATATACAATGTACATCATGCTTTAATAAAAAAAGAGTTACCATGAAATTAATTAAATTTAAAAGTAGGTTTATGATCTGGAAAAAATCTCAGTAGATATTTTGGAAAGAATAGAGTGGAAGATATTGATAATCAAGGTGGCTCAACACATCACTAAAGTAAACAATTTTAGTTTTTTAAAAGCTAAATGCCAAGGCTAGAGCTTTAAAAAAAACAGTAGGCAAACAGTTTATTGAAATGACAAAATCCGAAAGTTACATCGACTTGTTACCGTGACTATAAATTGATTATATGTGTGATATAATTTTTAGTTTTCTTATCTTTTGACTGGTACTTTACATCACGATTGGTATATTTTATCGTATAAAATATTTTAAGCCTAATAAATTATTTTATAATGTACATTTTTGGGAAATCATTGCATGGATGGGTAAATTCTATTTCCATTTCATTTAAGAGTTTATGTGAAACTTCCTGTTTTATCCAAATGTCTTCAAACTTAGTTTTAAAAGCATGTTTCAAATCATAAACATATTTAATAAACGGGAGGGTGCTGCAACGCTCCATAAATGTTTTTTGTAGTGTCGTAAGCTTCATAATACAATGTGTATCAGCAAAGATAATACTACTACGGATAAGATGAACCATTCAATGCTATATTTTTATAACCCCCAATGGACTTTGGTAATGCGAGCCGATGTCCATCGAGAGATTTCGCGCTATCCGGGAACGAAAGTTAAACAGTGTTGCCGGCGTCACTATTGGCGTGATGAAACGCGACTAGAAAAAACACTATCCGTTTAGCCGCCCTTTCCTTACTTCGTGTTCCGAATAAGGTACAAGCGACAGACATTGGCAATGTCGCACGGTTTGTTTCGCTGGGGCACCCAACAAACATTTCTAGTCAAGTAAACCAGCACTGTGGAACATTTTTCTAATTTTGGAAAAATGTACTTCTTTTGCCTAAAAAAATGTCCTAAAATACATTAATTTCAAGAAGTTTTAAAATTGGTAAAAATGTGAACATTTAATTGAAAGTTTATGTCTATGAGGTAATATGACTTTACTGCCTATTTTCCTTGGGTTTAAACTAGCACATAATTACTCCAAAAAATGTTCCCCAGGTAAAATCAATTTTAAAAAAAAAATACTAATGTCTTCAATTTAACCTATAATTTTTCCCTTAACATAGAAGGATTTTTAACAGGTCAAAACATGGAACTTTGAACCTAAAATTTGCCCTCATGGTCTAGGGTTAAATTAGGGGAAACCTTAAAAGTTTTGCCTTTTAAATCCTTGTTCAACCTCTTTTTTGCTTCAAGGTATTAAAATGATGACAAATAGCAGGAAAATAGACTTTGAATCTTTGATACAGATTGATAATAAAATCATCGGCAACGCCATTTTTATTTACACTGAAACTGAAAGAAAATTTTATACCAAAGTTTTTCACATTATGGGGTTATTTATGTTTTAAAAAAAATATTACAGGAGAATATATATATTTAAATAAGACGTACGGCGATATTTGGTGATGGATTATATTAAAAATTAGTAAAAATTTTTTCCTAACCTAAAATTTCTACGAATTTCTAAAGTTTTTTATCCAAACATGTAATATTTTAACGGCGCGTCAAATTTCTAAATTTTCTACCCCAGTTATCCGAAAAAAATTTTCTCCGCATAATTTTTGACTCATCAAACTTCCAGAAAAGTGTGCTTTTGAGACAGGTAATATTTCTATAAGTCATAAGTACAAGTACCTAGTTTGGCACATAGTTTTCTTAAAAATCAACTTTCTGATGGATGCACAAGCCAACAGGTAGCGTTACCGTGTGATTTATTAGGTTTTATTTAAAATATAAATTTCTGTGTGAGTAAAAGAGAAAAAGAGTAATATAGGGTTGGACAAAAAGTACATCTTGATGAATAAATGGACAAGTTTTCCACAAGTATCCACAATCTCTTTAGATGTTCTTTTAACCTCTTGGGAAAAATAACCTTAGGACCACTTTTTACCTTCCAAATTACCTTCAGATTATTCTCCATTTTGGGAAAACGGCAGGAAATTGTCGGAAATTTTGACCTGTAAAGGATTGGTCCTAGACAAGTTCAAAAGTAAAATTTTCCACATTTTGACTAAAAATGTTTGTTGGGCAGGGTTTACCGACTTAATTTTATTCGCATTTACGGAAGCATTGATATCTTCGAACTGATTCAAAACGCCCCATTTAAATGAACCATCTATTCGTAGTAGTATTATCTTTGGTATCAGCCAAATGGAATAAATTCAATAATAAATAAACGGGGGCGTGTTCGAAAAAACACTTGGACACGTGTATCGGTATTTTTGGTTGCGCATTTTTTTAGTAAATACTTTTATCAGAGTGTGTCATGTAATAGTGGTAACACTAACTTTCCTAATTTAAATGCAACTCCTGTATATTAGTCAATTTTGGATTATTCAGAATATTCTAGATATATTTCATGTACAATGTCCTATACCTATTTTTAACTATTTTGGAAATATTAGGTGCTTTTAGATGTATTGTGCTTGCATGCTTGCCACTTTCTTGAAAGTTGCTTTTGTGCATATACCTACTAGAGACAGCCTTGGGAACAAGCGCGAGAAAGCAAGAATAGGTGTATAACCTCTCTCTCTCTCTCTTAATTTGTCGGCGGGTGTATACACCCTTCCGCCAATTAATCAGCACAAGGCGCGAGAAAATGTTATACAGCTATTCTTCTACTCTCTTGCACTCTTGTCCGCACAGCCGAGCGGCACGGCTGCCTCTAGTAGGTATATGCACAAAAAGTAACCCTCACGAAAGTGGCAAAGATCAAAGGCAATAGATGCAATAAACCTGAAAACGCTTAATATTTACGAAACAGGTTGAAGATAGGTATAGGACTTGTACATAAATATGTCTGGGATGCTTTGAAAAAGCCAAAAATTGAATATACAGGATGGATTTAAATTAAGAAAGCTGATACTGGCCGCCGTCACATGACACACCCTGTATAAACAGTTTTAGTTGAAAAAAATGCGCAATTAAAAATACCAATCGACATGTCCAAGCATTTTTTTGAATAAGCCCCCATTTATTTAATATTGAATTTATTCAATACAGTGTGGATCAGCCCACACTGTATATTAACAAAGAATTAACATCTAAAGATTCGCATTGTGATCTATAATTTTTACAAGTATCACAAATACTATGCACATTTAGTGCTCTTTTTAAAGATATCCACAAAACTGAACGAAACGAATGAAACAGCACATAAAACTCAACAAAGCACTAAACGAAACATGTAATCCCGGACTAAAAGCTGCCGGCAGCGGGTTGACAGTTAAACAGCTTAGCCCCCTCCTAAAAATTTTGGGACTTCGAATTATGTCGCTTCTTATTGAGGTTTATATTCTTTGGTTTGGTCCCCACTGTATATGTCTCTCCAACCTCCGGAAACAAACATAGCTTGCCTGCGAGCTACGCACGATCACTGACCATGACCAACATACCACCGATGTCACATACAGTGAGTCACAGCTTAAAAGATGCGGTTGATATTTTAACAAAAAACAAATAATTTGAATGGCTATTTTTTTTTCCAAAAAAGGACATAATTGATTTAATTTTATATGAGTCTTCCAAAAATTATACATTAATCTTTTGACTTAAATATGCGATACTAAATTAACAATGAATATTTAATTACTTAATGTACTATTATACTGACACGGATTTAATAGTGCAAAACTCCAAAAACCTTTATTAAAACAAGGAGACAAAGTTAATAAAGTTAAGAATGTTTGCTGATATTTGGTTGGTCCTCCTTCATTATCGGCACTGTATCAAAATAGCGCGTTTCAAAATGGCGCGTACCTAATGGCGCGTACTAAATAGCGCATGTACAAATTAGCGCGTTTCGAAATAGCGCATGTACAAAATAGCGCGTTACAAAACAGCGCGTTTCATAAGACGCATGTACAAAATGCACGTTTATGAAATAGCGCATAAGCAAATGAACAAAAACGCGCTCTAATCAGCAAATGTAAAAAGGGTTTCATTAAATATGGCTTTTGGGGTTATTTTATAAAATTTTATGATTTAAAGTAAATTATTTAAGTAATAAATGTTTCAGTGTTGGGGTTGTAAGCAATTTTTTTTGAGGTTCCGTAAGAGACTAAAAATGTATGAATTACTATACTTGTAAAAAAATATCTCTAAGGTAAAATTTTACCTGTGGTCAAACCAGGTAGTCATTGTCAAAATTTATTATATTTTGAATGACAAATTGATGATCAGTTGTCAGTTAGAGTCTCTTACTCTGCAGCAATAATATGGAAACTTCGGAACAAAGTCCCAAAGGGAAAAAGTATTTTGTTTTACGATGGATACCGTTATAGGCTAGACCGCGTTACAACAATATCCAGTCTTTGGCGATGTACGGAACCATTGTGCAAAGGTCGCCTGAGGTGCGTAAGTAATGATAAATCTGTTCGAACTCCACACAATCATGGTCCTTTGCCAGTGCAGCAGGAAGTGAACAAAGTAAGAGGTAAAATGAAAACTATGGCCCGATCCAACGTTGAAGTTAAAGCTAGAGCCATATTTCAAGCATGCACTTCAAATTTATCGGAAGAGGCGGCAGTTTCTGTACCATCCTACGATGCAAGCAGAGTATTGATACATCGAGAGGAAAAATCAGCATTTAATAAGTCTGCACTGATTGATCTATCAAAACCTATTGAAGATATTAAAACGCTCAATCATGAAATTTTTATTTTATACGATTCCAAAGCAATCACAGACGAGGTCGTTTCATCATTTTTGGTACAGAAATAACATATCCTTGTTAATGGAATTTAAAAACTGGTGTGCCGATGGCACATTTGTGGCTCCATTTTCATTTACCCAGTTACTCACAATACATGCAATAATCGACAAAAAAGCGATTCCACTGATCTTTGCACTATTACAAAACAAAACAACAAAAATCTATGAAAGTGTGTTGAGAAAGTTAATAGAAATTGAGCCGACATTGGAACCAGATACAATACTCATAGATTTTGAGGTAGCTGAAATCAATGCTTTTTCTAATATATTTCCTAAAGCACAAACAAATTACAGGATGTTTTTCCACCTTTCTCAGAGTTTATGGAGAGAATTCAATATTGGGATTAACTCAAATATATAAAAATTCAGAAGATTTCAGACTTAAATGTAAAATGCTACTAGCTTTGTCTTTCGTTCCAGAAAATGATGTCCAGTTTGCCATGGAAATAATCTCTGAAGAATTTCCAGAAGACATGAAGTCATTATTGCAATATTGGGAAAATAATTACGTTGGTAATCGAATTTTTAAAAAGGAGCCCAAATTCAAAATTGATATGTGGAATCAATTGAAGCGACTATCCAGTGATGTACCACGAACCAATAACTCCTTAGAGGCTTGGCATAAAAGCCTTCAAAATACACTGAATTGCCACCATCTATCAGTTTCCGTTGATTGAACAACTTAAAAAGGAACAAAGTCAAAGCGATTTATTTATTAATCGTTATCGTTGCGGAATTAGAAAAAAATATATGGCAAACAATAAATATGTGATTCTAACTAATAGACTGAAGAATTTGGTTAGCGATTATTCATTTAGAAATATTCAGCCGTTTCTCGCAGCAGTTGCACATAATTTATCGATGTGAAATTTGTTAATTTGTGTTCGTTTAACTTGTTGTAATTTTTGTTTATGTATTTACTTAAAAATGTAGCAAAGTGAGTTTGTCGTGGTGTATAATACATGTTTTAGTAAATTCCATATTACATTATTTTTTACTAAAAATTTAAATCCTGAAAAGAACTTGTTTAGATAAATATCAAATAATTAAACTTAATATGGTTAAATTAACTCGCATTTTTACTGATGCGCTATTTTGTGCACGCGCTTTTATGAAACGCGCTGTTTTGTAATGCGCTATTTTGTACATGCGCTATTTAGTAACGCGCTAATTTGTACACGCGCTATTTAGTACGCGCTATTTTGTAACACGCTATTTTGAAACGCGCTATTTTGATACAATGCCTCATTATCAATTACACCCTGTAGTCTTCTCGGCATTGGTTCTACTATCTTTCGTGTATAACGGGGGACGGATTATGCACGAACCTCTCGAAACGGATTTATCCGTGCCACCTAAGGTCACAAGCAGGCAAAGGTGTGCCGACCGAAACAGGTGAATCCGTTTCGAAAGGTGCCCCTGAAGTCACCGGCGCCTGTTTCAAGGGGAAGGGCTAATCCATCTCGAACAAGCACCTGCTTGTTCGGGATGGATCCCGAACAAGCAGGTGCTTAGGAAGGAATCCCTGAATCCAAACAGAAGGCGGACAGAAACGCCTTTATAGGGAAAAGGGTTCCCTGGCTTTAAAGAGAAAGCGGATAGGACCGTTTTCATAGGGTAAGGCCGAAGATGCGGCCTCAGAAGGACCATCTGGCTCCTGTAACAAGGCCCTGGTAGCTACCCACGTCACTAGACCGGGAGAGGGCATGACGGATCTAATCATCTGCATCATTAAAGCTGTGAGCTCAAAATCGTACATCAATTAATTAATTTGTTGTTTTTTAGATATTGCATATTTAGGGTAAATTACTAATGTATTGTACACGTCTCTAGTAGACCTAATGTAATTTAATTTCAATACCTATGTCGTGATTTTCAAAAAGAAAAATTTAGCCTCGGAGAAAAGTTACTTCATTTTTATAGATGCTGCATCATTTAAGCTGTGAGTCACTGTAGCTATTTTCACACGCAATATTTTTACTGCATTAACTGTCACTTTCTCGCACTTGTGCGGTAGTGACGGTATACTTTAAGAAAATGTTATTTTAATAAAAAAATTTTCAGCCTACAATTTTGTTTGGTCCTCTATTTTTGACAAACGTTGTATCTGATAGAAATCATTAATTTGTCAAAAATACTACTGCTCTTACTTATTGGCCCGCCCTAATTATTATAACTATTACTAGTAACGATCAAATAAATGTCCTTATTAAAGAGATTCATGTTTCTCATAAAAATTATTTACTACAAGAAACTTGGCAATTTTATTTAAAAATGTAGTTTAGTTGCCAACTTTTGCGATCAGTAGACAGGTCTTATTAATTTGAATGGCTGTAGATATATAGTCAATCAGTGGCGTATATTGACTACAAAAAGTGGGGAGTCCGAACTCTTTAATTTAAAAATTTAAGGAGATAATATACATAAAAAATTAAATTATTTTACAAAATAATTTAATTTGTTTTAAAAACTGGGGGGCTGGTAACCTCTGGTCCCCCCAAGCATAAAAAGTCCTTTTTTTTTTACAAAAATTCAAAAATTGTCATTTTTTATTATAAATAATTTGGGGTGGTCCGGCAAACGGTTGTGTAGGGGTGCCGGACTTAAATTCTTTTATTCTACTGATTAAAACTCCTTCAAAAAATAGTAACACATGGTATTTATGTCTTATACATTAATTTTACCAAAAAACATATTTAAAAAAATACAATTGGACAAGTTACAGATTGCCAAACCATTGGTTTATTACTTATCTAATATCCAAAAAGTAATAAAGTCTATTTTTGTTCTTATTCTGGTTCACCATCCTTTTACGATGGTCGCCACATGGACTTATCGCAAAAATTAATAAATTAAATTACACATTTTTGGTTTTTGACATATTTGGCTTTCTCTGACTTGTGTTTCAAACCATAAAATCGCGTTTTTCTTATTAAACAACAAAACTTAATAAAAAAACGGAGATTTGCAGGAAATGCAACCATTAAAAGAACTTTGGAGGTTTATTGGCATCAGCTTATGTAAAGTCGAGTTATTTAGACTTCAGACTTTTATTAGAGCATAAATACTTGAACCTATACCATCAAAATGTCAAATACAAAATCCCTACAGATTTCAAGAATCGTGCCAAACTTTAAGTAGTTGTGGACAAGTATAGAAAAAAAGGAATATTGGCAGGACAAAAATAAATATGGATAACCGTATAACTAAAAGCAACGAACCGTTGTAGTTGACAAGTGATTTTAAGGTCCTAGAACATAAAAAGTATATCAATAAATATTTGTTTATGTATCAAAGACCAGAGTACAAAAAAGGTATCCGAAGCCCGATTATGCCTTGATAAGTAAGAGCACTTACGTATAAAAAGTTCTGAGAATTGTGCCACATAATGCGCTTATGTGCGGTAATTGAAAAACACCCAGTGTCGCATTTGATCAGTATAGAGAACCTGCGTGATCTTGTAATTATGCACTAGCGCTCATGGTGGCAAAATTTAGCATTTAGTATGTGAGAAATTTTATACTGATCGCTATGGTAATTATAAATTAATTTTTAAAATAAAAGTGCCAAACATTGTAATTATAAAAAGTGGGCAAAATCACCCTTATCATAAAAATGCACTTCTTTAAATGGTAGCACCCGCAGTTTTTTAATATTTTAGGGTCAATTGAACATTTAAAATAATAAAGCCATTTAACGTTGTAGTTCATTTTACTTATTTTTTGACATAGTTAATAAATAACTTAACAAATTCATGAAATTTTGTAAAATTTAAAAAATTATATATCTGCCAAATGTTAATGAAACTACATCCAGCAGGCTTATTTTAAAAATTGAAAAAAGTTGTGCACAAAAACCTTGAAAATAATAATAAAATTAATATTTAAAAAAATATATTATTTGGTTTTTTGCATTTATTTCGCAAAAAGAAGTGTTTAACCTCAAAATATGTCACTTCGACAGAAAATTTTATTTTCTATCTTTTCGCGAAAAACTCAAAACAACAAAATTTTATATTTGACTCAATTTTTCTGTAGGTATTACAACACAACAACCGGTGTTACGAGATCTTTGCTTGTTTTTAACGTTTTTTCCACTCATAATCACTTAATTATAACTTTCTTATGAATTTTCATTGTTTCAATAAGTTATTGTAATATATTTAAGTATTAAATTTGCTAGGATTACAAAGAAATTATTAATAAAAAATAATATGATTCGTGAGTGAGTATTGAAATGTTTGTTTATAAACAGCTCGTCCTCACGTACGAACTTACAAAACTAACGAGAGAGGCGCCACTAGTTTTTACGCAGGTTCTCTATAATGTCGCTTAAAAATCATGCGCATTGAAAATTTGGATTCTCAAATGTCATTTTCGACATTTTCTATTCGACATTTTTGCCAGTGGATAGAACCCATTCGAGAAAATAATTTTCGTTAGTGATTGTTGTAACTAATCTACCTTTTTTTATTGTTTTGTTTGAAAATATCGTTAATATTGATATAAAGTTTATTATATTAATTTAGTTTTATACACAATATCGAGTAATATACATTGTATATTAGAAATGATAAAAGTACAAAATGCTTGAATGCCAATAAAATTTTTATTTTTTATGAAGTTATACATAACATTGTTATTGTACCGGGTGTTCCACTAAGAGAGGAGGTCGGTTATATCTCAGAAACTACTAATAGTATAACTTTCGGAAAAAAAAATAGATAAAAGCGACCAAGGGAAATTTCTGGAAATTATTTTCAATTCTGTAGGATGGCCGCTAGAGGGCGTAAGGGTTACGTCAAAACATAAAAATATACATTTCTCAAAAAAATATCAAATAAAGTTTGTCAATAAGTAGTACTATTTTAATCTTTAATGTTTTCTAAACAAAGAAGCTTCAGGTGTAATTTTTGTCAGTTCTAAAATAGAATAGAAAAGAGCTAATAACTCCGGTTTGCTTTAACCGAATTTAGTGAACTTGGTCTCGTTTAGAAGAGCATTTTAAGCATTATTTTTAGTTGTATAAACTACTGCTACACTCATCTCACAAACGCCGCTAGAAGACGTCAAGGTAAAAACTAACTTATTTTACGAAATTTTTTGAAAAATTGTAATACAATGATATATACCTTTTTACATATTTAGATAGAGAAAAAAATCCCAACAAATCGGCGAAAACCGCAATTTAATATCTCTTTTCAAACCGAATATATTAGCAAAAATATAAATACGACATAGAGACGTAACGCATTTAACGACACAATGTTTTCTTCAGGTAAAAATTAAATTTATAAATTTTTACAAAATCTAATGACATACTGCATGATTTTTACTTATTTTAACCCATTTAACGATATTAAACAACATTAAATAATTACCAACCCATAAATGTAATAATCCTTTAAGCGTGTAGACTTCTTTATTAAGTAAGTTTTGAAAACACAAACAAAAAACTTAATGGCGTCCCAAATGTTCAAACTGCTTACCATCATTCTGAATGCCTTGTTCCAATCTTTGCCTTGTTGATAAGACAGCTGTCTCCACTTTTACTCTTGGTATGCTCCGAATACCGTCCCTGATTCTTTGAATAATATTTTCCCTTGTCGTGGGTCTTGTGCAGAAAACAAGATCTTTTAGTCTGCCCCACAAATAGAAATCAATGCAGGTCAAGTCGGAAGATCTGCAACTAAAACGTAAGGAAAATTCTATTTAATTACCTACTGAAAATAGTATTGATACGATAATAAAAAAAACTTTACTATTTGCCTTTTAGTTATAGTTATACCTAAACAATAGGTACCTTGCTGGCCACGGAAATAGGCTACCTCTTCCAATCCACCTATCAGGAAATGTCCGATCAAGGAACCTACGGACGTTTACTGTGAAATGGGCTGGACAGCCATCGTGTTGGAGAAACATAGTTTGTCTGGTTTCTAACGGCACATTTTGTAAAAAAAGTGGCAAGTGATTGTTCAGAAAATTCAAATATGTTTCTCCTCTAAGAGGCTCATCCCAAATAAATGGACCGATTATTTCACTGCCAAGAATGCCGCAACATTTACGGTCCACCTTCCTTGGTGTTGCACCTCCTGCATCCAGCGAGGATTAGTTTTTGACCAGTAGTGCGTATCAACTTTACCGTCACTATGAAAGGTTGCTTCGTCAGTCCATAGAATTCGAGATAAAAGGTTTCTGTCTTCCGCTATCATATTTTTCAACCAATGACAATAGTCTAACCTTTTGTCGTAGTCTGCAACGATCAAAGCTTGGTGGAGCACAATGTGATATGGATGCAACCTAAGAAAAAAATTACTTTGCATTATTACAATCTAATAATAACCTTATAATCCTTTTGATGCTTGCATCTGGGATAGGTTAATCCAAATCCGACTTCAGTTCAAAAATTGCATGTCAAATTTTAAAATATAATAATAATCTAATTACCTATGTTCTTATATTCAAAATACTGTAGTCTGAGGAATACCTAAATCTCTCGAAATTACACGAACGCTTAGCTGAGGATAAAACTCTACATAAGCTAAAACGTTGATGACATTTTCCTCAGTTCTTCGAGTACGGCGTCTGCGGTGTAAGGGGCGAAGAACACTTCCCGTGGTACGAAAGCGATTTGCTAAACAAGTGAACATTCTGCTGCCGTACCGTCGTCTCTGAGGATATCTCAATGCATACAGCCTTGCAGCTATAGTCGCATTTTGCAGACACTCAAAATAAATAGCAATATCAACTACTTCTTCAAGCAACAAATGCATTTTTAAAAAATACAATTGCACAACACTAAAAATAATATTTTGAAATAAAAATTGTTGGATTTTTGACATTTTAGCATCCTTTTGTTTTCAAAGATAACTTGATAAGGACCACGCTCGATGGATTATAGTGATAGGTTGGTAATTATCTAATGTTGTCTAATATCGTTAAATGGGTTAAAATAAGAAAAATTATGCAGTATGTCATTAGATTTTGTAAAAATTTATAAATTTAATTTTTACCTAAAGAAATCGGCTTAGTAGAAAACATTGTGTCGTTAAATGCGTTACGTCTCTATGTTGTATTTATATTTTTGCCAATATATTCGGTTTGAAAAGAGATATTAAATTGCGGTTTTCGCCGTTTTGTTGGGATTTTTTTTCTCTATCTAAATATGTGAAAAGGTATATAAAATTGTATTTAAATTTTTCAAAAATTTTCGTAAAATAAGTTAGTTTTTACATTGGCGCCCTCTAGCGGCGTTTGTGAGATGAGTGTAGCAATATTTTATACACCTGAAAATAATGCTTACAATGCGCTTCTAAACGAGACTAAGTTCACTAAATTCGGTTAAGGCAAACCGGGGTTATTAGCACTTTTCTAAATTAAACTTTAACCTTCCCCCACCACTTTATTTTAGAACTGACAAAAATTATACTTGAAGCTCTTTTATTTAGAAAACATTAAAGATTAAAATAGTATCACTTATTGACACACTTTATTTGATATTTTTTTGAGAAATGTATATTTTTATGTTTTGACGTTACCCTTACCTTAGCGGCCATCCCACAGACTTGCAAATAATATCCAGCAATTTCCCTTGGTCGCTTTTATCTAAAATTTTTTTTCCCGAAAGTTATACTATTAGTAATTTTTGAGATATAGCCGACTACCTCTCTTAGTGGAACACCCGGTACATAACAAATCTTTATTTAGTAATACTATTATCTTTAAAATATTATACGTATTACATTTGATTATATTTGCGCGAGGATTTTTAAAGCAGTATTAATTCACTTCTTTTCGGTGTCTTTAAATATCAAAGATGAAAGAAAGTTTCCCCTTAAGAGATTTTCATCGACTTTGACCAACTCTACTAGTTTATTTTTCTTGATCGGATAATGGGGATCGATTTTTCCTTAAAAAGGAATCGTGATTCGTATTGGTGATTCGATTCATTTACGAGGATCCGGATCCGTGAATTGATTCCTTTTTTGAAGGATCCGTCCCAGCTCTGGTCGATTGCGACATTTTTTAATTAAGACTGGCGATTGACCTCCTGGGGTGTTAATTTCATGTATTCGCATAGCAAATGTTTTGCGGTTTCGCTTAATCTGTTACAAAACCTACAACATTTAAGGTCAGTCTTTCCCACCTTTTTGGGAATTTCAAAGAGATATGCCCTGTTTGGAAGTTAGTTCATTTTTTAGAAGTTCTAATAGCTTCTTAGTATACTGAAGCGATTGTGAGATAAATCTCTGCGCTTGTCTTTGGCTTGGAGCCACATTCCCTGTGTAACTACTTTGGCTAATTGGTCAGCAATTTCATGCCTTTCACTCTCCTATATCCTGGTACCCACATCAGAGTAACTCCGTTCTTTGTGGCCAGTTTATTAAGATTTTTGTTCCTAAATGAACACGAAAAAAATATGTTTTAAATAGAGGTCGACGGAAAAACTTAATTTACGTACAGTAGATACGCAGAAAACTGCATTCATTATATATTTAGAACTTTTATTATACCGGTAAATAAATATCGGTTAAATGAAAAAAAAAAACA
>JAHBCN010006676.1:0-47588 GCA_019359885.1 Listronotus oregonensis
TTCGTTATATAATTTTAAAATGATCCGAAATCGATTGCTTTTTAAATTTAAAAAGAAATCGATTCCTCATATTTCAAATTTAAGACAAATCGGTTTATAAATGCCAAAATACGCCATTTCAAATTTCCAAATTTTGACATAGGACTCTTAATTTTCAAATTTCGACCAAATAGGTTTATAAATGCTAAAATCTGCCATTTTAAATTTTCCATTCAAATTTTCCAAATCTCTTAGTAAGCATTACA
The DNA here is from genome assembly GCA_019359885.1 of Listronotus oregonensis. Classification (NCBI taxonomy): domain Eukaryota; kingdom Metazoa; phylum Arthropoda; class Insecta; order Coleoptera; family Curculionidae; genus Listronotus; species Listronotus oregonensis. The sequence goes on from JAHBCN010006676.1 coordinate 246, forward strand.
TTGATTTTCGGAAGTACAAATAAATAATTTTAAAACATCTGCAATCTGCATATTAACATCTTTAAAAAAGAAAACACACCGAACATGTAATTTTACCAAAATATGTTGTTTTTTAAGTATAGAGAAACAACATTTAAATGGACCAATTTTTTTCTAATCGTAGAGTGTGTATCCAGAAAGCGGAAAGTTCGAAGCCTCTTTAGTTAAACTGTAAAAGAATGCATAAAGGTTGAACTACGTGTCGCTCTGTTGGGAGCTGCCACAGAAGGAATTATACTGGCCAACTTCTCTGAGCAGAAGCCGTAAAAATACCTATACAAGAGCAACAGATCCCCTACAGCTCGACGGTGGGCAAGAAGAGGAAGCCTTTCTGTAAGCGTGGGATCATAAATAAGCTGAACAACTCTTCTTTAAAGTCCAGAATGCTAAGTGTTGTAGGATACGTCATTCCCTAGACATGAGAACAATATTCTAAGAAGGGTCTAATTTGGGATACATACAGAGTATACAGGTTGGAAGAAGAGAAATACTTTTAAGCTCGAAAGAGAAATCCAAGCTTTTTTGAAGCTGCTGAGGCTATGGGTGTAATGTGTTTCTACCAGTTGAGGTTATTCTCAAAAGTAACGTCGACAAGATTAAACGACTTATGTTCTGCAGAACTATAATACGCATGTATAATATGGTTGTAAAAAAGAGTTCAAAACAATTTCAAGAGCATATATTTGCCAATTAAAATAAAATATTTAAAAAATTTCAATAAAAGTTGCATAACACACTTTATATTAAGACATCAAATACCTACTTGCTTTGTAAATCTTTCAAAGGTGCGTATTTATTGATTCTCGTTTCCAATTTTGTAATACATTTTTTATGTGTATATTTATATTTTTTATTAGCATTACATAAATATTACCGTTACAACACTGATACATCTGTTTATCCGTTTTTTTATGTAACATAAAAATAACGAAACTTAATGAGATTTAAATGGGTCAATAGATAAAAAATCGTAAATATGTTTGTGAAGTTGGCACATTTCTGACAAAAATAAAATTCTGAATTGGAAAATTTTAGGTATTTTGATTCGTAATATTGTTTTCTTAATGTGTTTTAAGTTTAATCAGGGTTATCGCTTTTCGATTTTTGGTGCGAGGACTTTGATCAATATTAATTTGTTTAACAATGTTACAAAAAATAATTTTAGTTCTTGGTATAAGTTTTTATTTAATATTTTCTTATAATAATACTGTAAAGGAGGTAAAATCACTAAACGCAAATTTCGGGCAAAAAGCAGGTACTTGAAGTAACTTGTATTATGCTAAGAAAGGTGCCCAGTAAAATTGGATTTTTGCCAAAAAAATGTTACATTGTTTAAAGTAGTATTACAAAAAATATATAAATACATTAATAATATAAAGTATTTTAGTTGACAAATAAAAAGATTTTTAAAATTTTTGTACGATGATTATGACAAGAGATATGGCCTGGCAAAAATAGTTGCTTAACGAAAAATGAAGATGCCGGATCGTTCTGGCGTAAATAACTGAAAAAATTAGTTTCACAAAAAAAAGATTTCTAGTATTTTGCAAGAAGACAAAATTGGGAAAATTTTGAGAGCAACCAGAACCGTTTAGAATAAGCAGAAAAAAGTTATGGGCAAAATAAACTTTTTAATTTTTTCATGCTAATTTTTTAGCGCCATCTGGACTGTGTTGTTTGAAAAAATAAACATTTAGTGAAAAGTCAGAACACATGTCCCTAAATATGTCCAGTCATTTTTAGCCCTATCGGATAAATATTTATTATGTTTTGGGCTGATAAATGTGGATCAAATCTTGTTTTTTTGTTAGAAGTTTTCAGTTTTTGGCCAGTAGCGTGAAAAGTATTTATTTTAAACAGCCAAACTTTGTAGCCTTTATTCAAAGTTGTTTTTATTTTAATTTTTTTATCAATCTTTTATCTGTAAGGAGATTTGGCTGTTTAAAAGTGCATATTTTATGTTTGCAAAGTCAATGTTTTTTTTTCGGGTGAAATTATAAAAAAAATGGTCAACCCAATTAAAATTTGCCATCACCTAAAATTTTGGGGTATCCGAAAAATTACGGCCAAAAATTCAATTTTTCCGTAATTACAAAAATGTTTTTCGTTTTTTTTTAATTTAGGGGTAGTTTTCCCGGTGATGGGGGAGGTATTAATAATTTCTTTTTACTAAAAATATTGTTAGTTTGTCGGTTCTAAAACGAAAAGTTGCAACAAAAAAAAATTAACAACGTTCTTTTATTTTCATTAATTTAGGGGTACTTTTCACCCCCTGGAGGAGGAAAAGGGAAAATAAATATCATAATAGTCAAAATACGATAAAATATTTTCAAAAAATTGATTAAAAACCAAATAAAAAATCTGAGATCAGCTTTTTTTGTATTCTTTCTTATTATGGGGGTAGTTTTAACCATCTATTTTAAGCCCTTATATTTCAATTTCAGGGCATAATAAAAAAAAATCTCTTAATTATTCTGAAAAAATAGCATTTATTTGATAATCTAAGCTTTACTACCAAAATATTTCAAAAGACCCCTAAAAAGGGTATTTTTTACTGTTTTAAGGATGTTTTAAAAATTTCTGACATTTAAATCGTAATCAGTGACTCAAAAAACTCCCCGGTACCTATTTTCATGAAAATTCATTTAATATTGCCCGAGATATTCAATATTTTTTATTTTTGGCCAAAAAATAGTTGGCCAATTTTTACAGCGTAATTAAATTTTTATGTTTTTTGTTACTTTTAGGCAATATTTAAACAAATACATGAAGTGTATGTTTAATTATAAAAACAAATTAAAAATATAATATGCCTTTCTGAATATTCAGAAATTTATTTTGTCAAAAAGGGTAATACTTTTTAACTTTGACGATACAATTTTTAAATTTAAATTTTTTATAATGAATAAATTTTACTGTGATCTGTGTAGTTTCTAAAAGTCAACCTCATTAAATGCCTTATTTAATATACGAAATAAAAACTATTACTAATAAACATTCTGTTTATTGACCTAAATGCCAAAGGCACTAAAAAAATCTTGTTTATAAAAATGTAGCAATTAACCTATTTCTATGATGCGTCTAATTTTACGGTGTCGTTAAAAGCATTTTAAAAAATCGTAAACTGCTCAAAGTTGCACAATGCGTTTCCGAAAATAAACGCATCCCGCAGCGGCTGTTTTATTAAGATTTTGAGACCAGATGTGGTGATCTGTTAAACGGTAGCTTCGTTACTTTAGACTGGTTTTTAACATGTTTATTAGATTTTGTTGTTGCAATGTGCATTTTTATTAAGGAAGACTATCTGATTGCTTTAATACTTTTTATAAATAATTGTGTCAGTGTATAGCAATGTTAAAAAAAAAGTGCACAGCTTTACATAAAATAACTATAACTTTTTTTTAGTATTTATTCGAAAAAAATATAATTTTTATACCTATATTTAAAGACAAAATTTAAAAGTTTTAATTCTTTATTCACATAGAATTTTTTAGAGGCAGTCTGCTACTTTTTAAAAATCATATGAAACCTGGCAATTTTTTCAAATTGCATAGATTTGCATGAAAATTTGGGATAAGGCTTAACTTACGCTACTCTTTAAAATCTATAGTATGCCGATGAGGGCTCTTCATTTTTTAGGGGTGAGAACTACCCTTTATTGCTAAAACCTATAAAACTATACATAAAAGCCTTAACTGAGTAAAATTTTACTTAAATAAGTTGATAAAGTGGTATTTTGTTTTTTTGAACCATTATTTGAAATATTTGAGCCCTTGAAAATCAACCCTTATTATGATTTAAAAAAATATATTTACCCTTTAAAGTTTATATATTATCGCAGTGTTTTGCATGAAAATTTGGGATTAAGCTTAACTTACCCTCCTCTTCAAAAACTCCATTATGCTGTAGGTCGCTTTTTATTTTTTAGAGGTGAAAACTACCCCTTATTGCAAAAACCTTCAAAACTTTCATATTAAAGCTTAAGTCACATAAAATTAGGCTCATATAAATTGAAAAAATATTACATTTACAAATTAACATTGTTTAATATATTTTAACCCTTGAAAACCGACCCTCATTATGATTTAATTAAAAAATTGTTAATTAATAAATGTGACTGCTCAAAAGTATTACTAATTTAATTTTGTAATTTCTTAATTCTCAAAAACCCACCCCTTACAATCTTACAAGGCAAAAAAAGTACAAAACCGCATATTAAAAAAAATGCATTGATTCGCTTTTAGAATGCTCCAAAAAATTATTTTTTTAAGCATAACTCCTTCAGTTTTTGCGATAAAAAGTTCTTTAAAAAACCATTTTGTTGGAGCTATAAGGTCATTTATATTAAAACTGTTTAAAACCCTTACTTTTTTAAAGGGTTGAGTTTAAAAGGACTGAAAAAAGGTAGTGCTCGTCTATACACACACGTTTTAAACGTTTATATCTCACTTAATTTCCGTCATAAAGTTCATACAAAAAAGCAAAATATGTGTAATTTAAAAAACTACAACTAGATACCTTAGTAATTTTTACGTATCTTCCTTAGTTTTTAAGTTATTTTCAAAAAAGGTAGTTTTTTATTAAAATTCTAAAATTTGATTTTCACTTGCAGCTCCATTTTTTTTCAAAATTAAGCAATTTAAAGCGGTTAAAATTTAAAATACATTTATGATACATAGATAAAGATAATTGAAAAAGGGGGCTACGACTAATTTTAATTAAGGGTAATTAAAGGGTTGGTTTTAAAGATTTTTGCATTCAAAAAATTTTGTCTAACCTTATTTTAATCATTACTGACTCAACTTTTATTATACATACTTTTTTTAAAAAAAAAAGGTCTTTGCAAGTGCGTAGATTTTGTGTTATTTGCCTTTGAAACTCTGAAATTTTGTGTTTGATGAATAACAGCTTAATTTGTATTGGTCCCACAGCAATTACAAAAAAACGTTTTGTTTGTTTTTTTTAAAGCTAATTTTTTTTCTACAGTTTTTTTGATAAAATGCATACTTATCAAGTTATTTGCAAAAAACGATTAAAAACGTTGATTTTATCCACGAAAAACGCCTACGTTCGATCGCGAATAACTCGAAAATTATGCATTTTACACAAAAAATGCATAAAACATTTTCTGCTTAGAAATCATTTTTCTACCGATTTCTGTGGCAACCTAATTTTTTATAGTTCCGTACAAAGGACTAAGATGCTATACACATACTTTTGTAAATTAGTTTACCAATAAACTCTTTTAAAATATACAAACTTTGATCGTCGTGATTTAGGGAAATTACTTCCAATTTATAAGGTAATAATTTACTTTCGGGTATAAGATTTAATAGTAACATTTCAACTAACCTGATATAGTAACAAAACATTGTTTTATGCAATTGGAACTACTTAGGAGTAGATATTAATATACTTTGGGCGGCTAGTGGCAAATTGCACCAAAAATACTTAACGTAAAATAAGGCCAAGTTCCTACCCAAAAATCTCGGTTTCTTAAAGTATTGAGATCTAAAATTAAAGTTTTTTTTGACTTGTTTTTACTGATCTGTCTAAATTATTTTAAAAAATGTCTATATTAATGAAAAAAAACATTCATTCTCTTTTTTTTCTGAGTTCAATGAATAAAAAAAATATTAAGGAGCAGTGATAATTCTTTTCTTAAAATGAGATTTTTAACAATTACCTTTAAAAGAGAAGACAAGTTCTGTAATTTTGAATTAATTTTTCCGAGTAAAATGGGGTTTGGGGTGTGATAGGTAAAATGTAGCAATTTTCCTTGTTTAGTAAAAAAAATCCTGCGGTTTCAATTCTAAGACCATTATGACCTGAGACACTCTGGTTTAATATTTCTGCTTCAGGGCGTTCCCAGTAGAAATAAGCAGTTTTCAGAAACCACTTGACATAACTTTTTAATTTTTTTACAGGTAATTAAAATGCTTATGTAAAATTACATACCAAATCTCATACCTTTATGTAAATCAATAATGAAGTTATCATTGGGGGAAACTACGCTGAAACCTTTCTTGTAATATACACACTGCCTGCGTAACGATCTTATCCAGCCCACCATCGTGCGCCTAGGTAGGATCGGTGTTTTCTGGTTTTGTACACTCGCGTTTCGTACACTTCAGAAATTTCCCTGAAATATTTTTGGTTCGTACACTGAATTATTAAATCCATTTTATGTTTCTAGTTTCGTACACCGACCATTGTGACGATTCAAAGAACCAACTAAATAAATACCATATTGAAAATAATAACTTCTACAATTTAGACAAATTTAAAAGCCCTCAGTTCTGGTCGGTCATGGTTGGTTCTGGTTAGTTAAAGCGGCTTTTTATTATCCCCAATTATATTCCAGCCGTGCTAAATCACTAAATATATGAACAGTAAAGTTGTCCGTTTAGGTAGATAAACATATGTTATTATTAGATTATTTTAATATCACCATTATTCAAATAAATATTTTATATTTCTACATCTTATATGTGAACAAGGAATATTTTGATATTTATTTATGGGCATTTCTCTGCAAACTGGGCAACTTTAAGCGTATTTTTGTCCCGACAAACAGTCCCCTAGTTATTTTTTTTTCATAAATTAATAATTTTATTTAATTATTATCATTGGGCAAACTTAAAAAGCATACAAAGCACTACGTAGAACTAAAGATTAATTATATTAAATGTTATTGAGATAATTTTAAATAAGAGCCAGGGGACTGTGCGTAAAATTAGGGACAAAATAAACATCAGTATTATAAGATGCATGATTTATTTGAAAAATAGATTCCTTTGATATTGTCAGTAAAAAATTCATTAAATTTTAAATATTATAAGCATAATTTAAAAAAAAGGATATTTTTGAAATAAACAATTTTTTTGCCAGGGAACTGTTTTTAGGGGGCATGCAGGGGACTGTTCTTTGAGCATTATAAAAACGTTTTTGATGTAATAAACTTAATTTTTTTGGATATTGTACGATGGACCGCGGTAAATTAGGTGATTTTCTTTTCAAGTTACAAACAAATTATTAAATGAACTATGTTTTTTTTATAATATCGGCCTGGGAGTAAGTTGCCCAGCTTACAGAGAAATACCCTTAAATAAAATTAGGTTTGATTCATTTTACTATATTTTATGAACCATCAGAGACATTAACCTACCTCAGTATTTGGTGTACGAAACGAGATGTCGGAGACTGAATAATTAATTTTGTGTACGAAATAAAAATGTTTGGGGGAAATTTTTAAGGTATACGAAATGCAAATGTACAGAACAAGAATAAATCGTAAGATCGTTTAAACCTGCCAAGCGGAAACCAAAAAGAAATATTCTCTTGCCTAAAGGCATTAGTAAAGTATATGATTTTAATCCTTTTTTAAAAATAAATTATAAAATTTTTATGGGTCAAATAAAATTAAGTCTACCTAATTTGAATAATCCTGTGTAAATTTGAAAGATTTATTACTTTACTAGGGTCAGTACCAATACCTTTTTTGCCCTTTACCTAACTACTAAATACTTTCCACTACCTAGAACGAGTTAGCCAAATAAGTGTTATAAATAAAAAGTTATTACTTTTCCCAAAATTACCAACCATGATGCAAATAAACTAATCGAAAGCAAATGGTAAAAGTATGACAAGCCTTCATAAAATACGGCAAGAATAAAAATACTGTGCAAAAAGGATTGTGTAAAAATTTAAAAGGAACCCGGTTGTAAATTTTAATTTTAAAACCAATAACCATTTATTAAATATTTATTGTATGTCAGACATAGGATAAACATAAGAAAACTCTAAAATCAAAGTTTTGTCATAGGCGCAAATACGCAAAAGACTAAAAATTCAACATAAGAATTTACGTAAAAGTTTTTTCTTCAAAATATCTCATTTAAATATCTCTCGCCTAAGGCAATGCGTGCGATTAGATTACAGATTAATTTCGTAAAGTTAAAGTGTGCATGTTTTTATTCAATATTTAAAGATTTTTTAACTACCCTTATATAGAGGGTAACTAAGTTCGAGAAAATAAAATGCTTCTTTAGTAGTGTTTAAAGTTATGGAAACACGATTATATGTTGGAATATCGGTGCTTTTCGGTAATATTTACATGAATAATTTTTCAACGTATAGAAGATACGATGTCATCGATGATTTTTTTAAATTGAAACCACCATATTTTATTGCAGATTTATAACCTCTAAAAATAGCTGATTTTTAAAATAAAAAGTTCTTAATTGATAGTTTGTAGGTACAGAGTTTTTTTTCTTAATTTTGTGTAAGTAGGTAAAAATACTTGAAATCGCTCTTTATAATATGCCTTGTAACTATGGTAATGCTTGTTATACTGCCACAATAATATTTTTTGACAAGTTTTTGAGTAATATTATTAAATTACTTATGCATTTATGTACTTCGCAAAGGATAGAAATCATTATGTACACAAATCTTTAACAATCTGTAACTACGAAACTGCTACCCATGTTTTTAAAATGGGCTCTTCTTAGAGATTATAAATCTGCACTAAAGTATGGTGGTTTCTATTTAAACAATCATTCATAACGTTATATCTACTACATGAGTCACCCTGTATATTTATATTTTATGTCAAAAACTGCGCAATTTAAAATTGTTCAAGAAAATTTTCAATTTTTCAATAATAAATTTGTTTCATACTTTATTTACACACCGTATACTATAAAAATAGAAGCAAATATACCGGGGATCCCATTTAAAATCTAAAAGTACTATTCATTCCCGGTCAAACTGGAAGCGATACAAAACAATTGCATAGATCAAACAATGCAAAAACTGACGTACAAAATTTTATTTTTTTATCTTAAAAATAAATGATATGTTATCCAAAAAAAACAAATAAACGTGGTGGATAAAAAAATATTTCATTAAATTTTAATTAAAATTACTTGGATCAAATTTTGATAGACAACCTTGCGGATCCGTATTAGTCTATTTACAATTAACTTTAAAAAATGTATTTCAATTAAAAAACAGACGAACGTAGAGGTAGGATCTCGGACACAATATCAATTAAAAACAATATGACAAACCTCAGTCACTTGTTAAGCGCGTACCATTTTTAAAGCTTAGCATCCAGCTATATTACGTCACCACAAACAATTTAAGGATATTTCACTCCAGACGCTTTTTAAGTATCGACTAATTTGTCTGAAGCGAAAACAAACAAAAAATCTGCTACATAAACGGAACATTTCGTAAAAGGTCACATGTGCCCTTAAAATAATACATCTGTCCGATTTCAATCACTTTGACAGGCTCACTTTTAAGTTCGGTTCCGATATATTTCGTCTAAAAATAACAAAAAACAAATAAGCTGGAAACGTTTTGCCCTTTAAGTCGTTACTTCCGAATGAAAAATGTGCAGGCACACTTTTATGTTTATGAAGAGGTTAAAAATAATGATCTGTATAGAGCGTTTTTCTGTAAAGCTAATAATTTTTGCTTATTTAAGATACATTTTTTAATCATACCAATTTGACATTTTTACACAATTAAGTATGAAAAACAAACCAATTGGTGGGTTTCTTTGAATTTACGAATTAGAAAGATTAAAATATATATATATATATATATATATATATATATATATATATATATATATATATATATATATATATATATATACAGGGTAATTCATGAGCAAATGTCAATACTTTAGGTTAGTAGTCAGGGTCAAGTAATTGGTGGAATTTTTAAAAATTATAAAACCCAGCTTATGTTTTGCCGAACATAAATTAGAACAATAATTTTAAAGAAAATTAAAATACATATTGTTTAATCGATCATGGGTTTAATTATACATTTTGTTTTTTTTTTAATTTTGCAATAATAAAATCTAATGCGTCGTATTTTTTTTAAATCCAAATATCTTGAAAACGGTTGCTCATATCAACTTTTAACAATTATTTGTTTTTGACGTAAAAATAACAAAACAATGATTTAATTTACTAAAAATGTAATACAGGGCCCTAGCAAAAAGTTGTGATTGTTCAAAAAACTCCGGATACGAATTTTTACTCCAATATTTATATTATTATAGATCTTATTTAAAAAATAGAAAAATTAAATACCCTGTATTTCAAAAACGAAGGCCTTGCTGACCCATATTTGTATAGGCTTTTATGTTTATTTTTGAACCCTGACTACGTACCTGAAGTATTGACAATTCCTCATGAATCACCCTGTATATACATATACTTTTTTTAAATTTTAAACTTTTTTTTTTCTTTTTGCAAATTATGATTTAAAAAAAATCCCTAATAATTTATTTTGATAATAAAAATATGAAAAAAAAAACTGATTATAAACAATAAAATATTGTTTAAAAATGTTTAATTAATCCATTTGTTTATAAACAGTTTATAAAAACATGGCAGAAAAAAAATTAAAAAGTAATTTTAAAATGCCTAAAATGCCTAACATGAAGATGAAATCAGTAATAGCTCAAAATTTTTAAAAAATTATTTAAATTTGTCACTTTTTTTTACCTAAAAATTAAATAATTAATAAAAAAATTTTTAATAGACTTTAATAATGTCATCTTGTTTAGTATGTTTATAAAAAGGGATCCAAGAAACAAATAATTTATAGATTAATTATTTAAACTTTTATGCCGCCTTTTATGACAACAGAGACCCGTTATAAAACTTTTTAAAAAATGGTGATACAACTTTTATAATCGCGAGATCATATTCTTTAAGTGTCTGTCATCTAGACTGCTATTTTTTTACAGTTTTTTGTTAATAATAATTGTAATTTTTTTTGGAGGAAAAATCCAAAATACGTCTTTTTCTAGATGCCATTTCGGATCGTTTAAACCATTAATCATATTTTTAGGGGACTTGTAACTAATTTTGGCAGGAAATCAACTTCTCGACTAGACTTTATACTAGACTAGAAGTGAAGTTAGCCACATACCGCGTAGATCTAAGCTTTTCGCGAAGTGACTAATGAATATTAGTATTGTGGAGCTGTACAATTGTACAATATTTTAAATAAAGTATAATTTAATTATTAATACAAGTTAAAATCCAATCCTATTTTTAACCAAAATTATTTACAAATTTAAAGGAAAATAGATTTTTTGTGCAGGATATAATAAGGCATTTGTAAAAAGGGAAGTAAAAATCTCCTTAAAAATATAGCAACTTTTTAACTGTTTAGTGATAAACATTGGAGTTTAAGGGGTTTCATTTTGACGTCTGTAAGCGGGTTTAGTAAAAGGCCCTATAATTTTAGGGTCAAATATCTTAGAAAATAATAGTGATCAGGCGCGTGCTAGGGCAATTTTAGGTTGTGTTTTACTTTTAGATTTGGAAATTAATAAAATTTTACATTATCTTATAAACAATTGAAAGAAGAGATATAGGGCTATAGTTAGAAAGGAGAGTTTTGGATTCTTTCTTGAGGACAGGTTGCACACGTGCTGCTTTTCAGCTCTCCGGAAAAATGCCCGTGTCGTAAAAGATTCGAAAGAGGTAAATTAAATTAAAAAAATAATAATTATCTGTGGAAGCGCCTTAAACAATTAAAGTACTTATCTAAATATTTTAAAGATGCTTGCGTAGCTAGTAGTTTGATAGATGACAATAAGCGAAGATCAGGTGTTTTTGTGTGTGGTTCGTATTTCACGGTAAGCTGTAAATTCTATCTGGATGACATTATCCAGACGTTAGTGGGGGATAGTTTAGGGATAGTAGGTATTTGTATTATGCCCGTAAGGTAGGTAGGTAGGTAGGTTTAAAGTGAGTGGACTTTTTACGCCTCCTCTGCGACCGCTCGGTCTATTGTGGCTCACACTTATTTATATTTCTCCCAATAGGATCGGACTTCTAATGAATCCGATACCAGATTGGGAGAGAGTTCTTACATCTCCTCTTACACGTGTCGCTACCGGACACGAGCACAATGTGTTCTGATGTGTTCTGGTGTCCCTGTCTCCTGGAGAGTATGACGAGCAGACGATTAGATCCATCATGAGCTCCTTCCTGCCCTCCCGGTCTAGTGACGTGGGTAGTTACGAAGTCCTTGTTACAGGAACCAGATGTCCTTTCTGAGGCCGCATCTCCGGCCTTATCCTATGAAAACGGTCCTATCCGCTTTCTGTTTAAAGCCAGGGAACCCTTTTCCCTGCCTTCTGTTTGGATTCAGGGATCCCTTCCTAAGCACCTGTTTGTTCAGGATGAATTAGCCTTTCCCCGTGAAACGGCGCCAGTGACTTCAGGGGCACCTTTACGAAACGGATTCACCCGTATCGGTCGGCACGCTTGTCTGCTTGTGACCTTCAGTGGCACCTCTCGAAACGGATTTATCCGTTCGATCACACCTTTGTCACTTTTTTCCTATGAAAACGTTCTGTCAGCTTTCTGATTGAGCTAGGGAAGTAATAGTCCACCACGGCAGATAAATTATCCCAGTAAGGCTAGATACTCTGAGAGGTCGCCCTGTATCTCAGAGGCACCATTGGGGACACCTGTTTAGGCACAGGATGTCATTCACTCATCAGCACGGTATGCTAATACCTTGAGTTAAGCCTTGCGTGTTCATCTTAGCTTCGGATCCCGTTCATACGCTAGCCAAAAGAGTTGCCGAAAGCCAGCAACTCAAGCGCATGTCCCAAAGATCCACTGGGCCCAACCACAACGACGATGTAAATACAGCGGTTGGGATGCCCGTAGTAGTACGTACCTTGTTGTCTAAAGGTGCCTTAAAATGCAATTTCTGCATGTTTCGGTATTTGGACATCGTTGACGGGACTTAGAAACAATAGGTTAAACATCTAAAAACCAGGCATCCATGATACCAAGTACCTAGCTTAGGCTTCATACGAGTCTTCGTATCCTAAAAAAAAACTTACTAATCTCAAATGGTCCCACAATGTTTGTTAATAAGCACAATTCAAAAAGTGTCGTCATATTAAAACTTTAAGCAGCACTAAAAAAACACGGTGAAAATTTCACAGGGTATTGCAGATATCTTTTAGAGGACCCTAAATTTATAATAAATGTTGTCCAATTTAATGCCTTGAAAACACAAGTGTGTAATACTAATATTTTACTTATGAGCGGCCAAACTTTGCAGAACAAAGCGTCATTTAACCTAGTGTTCGTAACTGACCTTTGTAATAAGTGATTAATATTTTGAGAAGAAATACATTAAAACGTATTTCAATTATAATGTTGTCTTTTTAGAAATTAATAAATAATTTATTGTTCATCAAACAAATTACGTACAGCAAAAGTACAGCGAAAATTTAACAATGTATTTTAATTTTTTAAATTTAACATTTTACCTTTTACTGCTGTCTTTAAACCTCCTCTGTAAAAAGCTGTGCAACCCACATTGACCCATTAATCTATCTCTTTTACTAAAATATAAAATTTCAAAACTTTTTTACAGTGAACTTTTAGTTAATTAAGGAAATATGAAACATGATTCTTTAGCAAAGCCTTGGCAAATCGTATTAATACCTAGAATACAATGATGTCCGATTTATTTTAATTTTGTGCTAAAACATTCTAAAAAATCAGGGACCCGTGTCAGACAGCAATATATCTTAGTAAATTAAAGAATGGGGCTGTCCTAATAATCTAGCTTGATTTTATATGAATGAGGGTTATAGCATAAATGAGACTACAATGTTAGTTAATAGTTGATAACATAAGAGCTACTTCTGGTAAGTCATAAAATGATTTCCTGTTCCAAGTATGCCTATGATTTTTAAAGAACGCTGTTTACTGTTTTCTGTCTTAACATTCCCGTATTATGAGAATCGCAGTTTTTAGCACCTGTTTTAACAGTTACAGTATTCTTGTTTTAAATTTTGCCAAGACAATCTTAGTATTTAGAAGTTCAGAAAGACAAAAGTCAAGGTAACCAAACAAAATAAAAATATTTCTAATAAATAATACATCATGTTTAAAACACATCATGCTCAGATGTTACAATTTTTATTTTTAAAAATATTACTGTTTTCGGATGGAATATACCTTTCATATAAAGTCTAAATTATATCCATTTGAAATGATGTCATTTTTGTTTACCTTTGTTTAGTATATTCCAAACAGCTGTGACAACAAACTTTTGGAAAAAAATGATGTCCGATGGTTATTCATTTTTTAAAATTTTTGGTTATGTGAAGTATCCGTCACATGTCAATCAAAAACATTGGTTTGTTAACTCGTTGTCGAAAGTTCTTCCATAAAGTTTTAAAGATTGCCGAGAAAAAGATGTAAAAGGTATAACAGTCTCAGCTGATAAATTAAAATATCTTTTTTTTTAACTGAAAAGAAATAAGTCCGAAACGGAATCACATTTCAAGTTGAGAATGTAATACAGCGAGCAGCAGATGCAACAAAATTGAGCTCAACAACGATCGCAAATATAAAGAAGAATGGGATAAAATCAGACCAGGGTTACGCTTCCAGTATGTCTTTCAAGCAGTGCAGCCAGATTGTGGGAAAAAAGTACTCCCAGTCCCTCCTAATCGGGACAACGAAAGAAGCCAAGCGATGCCAAAGTCTTTCCCCAGATTAAGGAGAAGTTTTCTTCTACCACGGACGTAGACAAGTGTTGTGTGCGTTATTCCTCCGCGTCGTGTGGTAGGAGAAAACTTCTCCTTAATTTGGGGGAAGACTTCGGCATCGCTCTGCTCCTTTCGGTGTCCCTATCACATTGTGTGCGTCGCTAGCGTGTTGCGTGGAGGGAGTACTTTTTCCACTATCAAGCAAAAGACCGCAAAAACCAAAAAAAAAAACATCTTTGAAAAATATAATTCGGGACACAAATAATCAGAACGCCAGAAGAGAATATGAAACATTGGCATCAATAAGACACTTTAGGAAGGAAATTAAATATTTTAATATTTCCATCGATTTCTTACGAAGATGGATCAAAAGTATAGGCTTAATCATAATAATTGTTAATTGTTAATAAGTTTGTTAATAAATAAATACTACAAGATTATTTTTATTTTTTGAGATTGAAAGTGTATAGCCAAATGTAAAACTTATAATATACTGTTAACGCATTTATTGATTACTGAACGTTTAACAAACATAACAGAATATTAGTTTCTGAATGCGATATGAAATTTTCTAACCTAATATTGATTGACATAAATATCTAATTATCTATTTACGCGATACGTTTTTTCTCACCTAGATGACGTACAAATGGGTAAAATTCCGACATTATATATTTTTTACCGTACAGAAACTCAGTCTTAATAGTATTTTAATTATTTTCAATATTTGCTATACATTTTTACACTGCAACAAACTGAGCGTTCGAAAATGATTTTTGTTTTTTAAACAGCATTATCTCAGAAACCAAAAATTGGACGTGTATAATTTGGCAATTAAAGGTTTTTAAAATCCCTTATAGAAATCATAGGTATATCGATTTATATATAGGGTATTCCATTAAAAAAACCTAGATGTGTCATGACTTTTTTTAAAATGTCCAACGTTGATTACTCTACGAGAAGGCAAACATAGTATATTAAAAAAAATGCTTTGGGAGGTTATACCTAGTTGGGAACCTCTTCAAGCGCCTACCCGTATTTTGAAAATTAAGACGCGTTTATCCCGAAACTATGTTTTCAATGTCGGTGAGCATGATTTCTCCGAAACGGCTTGACTCATCTGATTCAAAATTTTACATAACCTTCTTAGGTATTTTCTTCAGGTGTTAATTAAAGGAATAAGATTTCTGAAAATTATTTCGATTTTTTTTTAACCAATTAAAGATGTAAACTTCTTCAAAAATCGCATTTTTTTGAGAAGCCGTTATCTTGTCGAAAATCAAAATTTTGACTATTTTTTCGATTACCTATCCACTAAATAAATTTGTTTGAATTTTCTATTTTAAATAGCCCAAACCAAAAATATCTTGCTTATCGCCGGAAACCTTTTTTTAGAGGACCTCCAAAAGATCGTCTACAGGGGCAACAAAACTGGGTTTTCTTTAAAACGAACAATGGGTTTTAAAGACGGACGCATAAAAAAATCCCATAAAGGTCCTTTTTTTGTACAGAAAACTAGAAAAACCCTGTACTATTTTATGTAATGTTAGATTACATTCTTACATTCAATATCTGTTAAAATTCCATGTAATTCGTTCGATAAACTGAAATATTCTGTTTCAAAATTATATTTTTGACTCAACATCTTTTGTTTTAAACCTTAAACCTTATTAACATTTCGCCTTCAAACATTTAACACGCGTTTTCAAGTCAAAACTTCTACAGGAGCAAAAAGAAAGAGTATTTTTAACTCGGGAACGTATTTACATCTATACCTTATACCAAGGAAGTTTAAAGGTGTATGGAAGCCTAGTATGAAAATAACTGTCAGAGTTGGCCCCGCCGATTCTGGCAATACCAAAATTCAAAAAATTTAATGTATTCCCTATTCACACTGATAAATCAGGGGAAGTTAGCCACATTATAATTTTATGAAAACCGGAGTACCTTTTTTTGGGATTGATCAAACCTTCTTTTTTTAGTGATTAGTGTTTATTAAAATTTTGGACTAAAATTTGTGTTTTTGTTTTTACTTAAAATTGCAAAAAAATGACTGGAGGTTGTATGGTTTGTTTTTTAAAATCCAAGTTAACATACCCTCTTTTTAACTTTAGGAAAAAAGTTTTTTTTATATTTAAATTAGGTGTTTTAAAAGACGTAACGTTGGGTAACCGAATAAATAATAATACTTATATCAATTATGAAAAAAAAAATGAAAATTTAAGGAAATATTAGTGAGAAATAAGGCAATCTTAATATTTTTTAGATGATTTCCACAATTTTTTGGTATTTCTGTGGTTTAAAAGAAATAAGGTTTACATTTAGGTACTTTTATTTCATTTAATAATTTAGTACATTTTTTAAAGGATAAAAATTATTGATTACTGGGCAGACCAGGCAAATTTAAATATATACAGGTCCCTCTAATTGAATGAAAGGAAGAAAATTTTGGCCGGAGTTTTTGGGGCGCGGGAAATCTTCGGCAATGTTTCGTTTTCGAGATATTCATCATCAAAATTGAAAATAAAACTAACCTTATTTACACTTTTCCCTCCTTCTTTTGCAAAAAATTTTGTTTTTTACACTAAATTGGCACACAATATTTCATAAACCCCTTTTTAAAAATTTTTTTTATTTTTATTTTACACCTTTTTACACTTTTTTTTTTTAAGCAAAATGGTGCTCCCTTTTTTGAACTTAAAAGTTCGCAATTTAATGGAAAAAGATGTAAAATAAATTAAAATACAAATTTTTTAAGGGTTTATAAAATATCGTGTGCCACTTTAAGTGTAAAAACCCAAAAATTGTGTACAAAAAAAGGGGAGATAAAAGAAAATGGGGATTATTTAATTTTAAAAACTTTGATGATGAGATCTGGAAAGGGAAACGTTGCCGAAAGATTTTTTTTTTCAGATTTGTAATCAGCGCCCAAAAAACCTGTATACAAATTTGATAAAAAATCGGAGAGGAGCAATTTTTCGAGACAATACCATTTGTTTAAAAATAAATTAGATTTTTGGTTTCTTAATCTTGCATTATCAATTTTTTTAAGCTCGACATACTGTGCACACAAATATTTAACGGATACTGTTACAATGGATACTCATAAACATTTTTAACCACTGTTATTCTGTCTCATGAATGTTTGTTATTAGTGAAAAGTATATGCCTAAAAAGCAGTTATAAAAATTTTCACTTTTTAATGTACAACCAAAATCTTGGGATTAGTTTTAAGTATTTAATATCTTCCCCTTTCTTTTATCAAAAAATTGGTATAAGTGCATAATATTATCATACAATGTTTGAAATTTTTTTTAAAAAAATCGTGTTTTTATTTATTTACAAAGATTTTTGGTAAAAATACAAAACTTCCAAAAATATCGACCATTTAAATAGAAGGCAGTAAAGTGGCGCCATCTATTCTTTCCATATTATATTATATTATATTACACAATAATTTTAAATATTCTATAGTAGTATCATTTAATAACCAACAATTTTGTGCAAAAAATTAAAAAAAAAAACAATGAATGTTGGAATTTGACATTTGATGATGTCAATTTTATAGATAGAAACAGAATTATGGAAATCCGGCCCTGACCTACTATTCATTGCGCAAATTCCGCGGGGCCAACCCCTCTATTCCCGCTGCCCTGCACGCCTGGACAATTTTGTTCTACAGTATTGGGCTTCCATACACCTTTAAACTTCCTTGCGTTATACGGATAAATACCATTCTTTTTACGTTTACTTCAAATTATACCACACAATGGATTTTTGGGTTTCTTTAATTACATCCAATATTTACTTTCAGATTTTTTAACACCTTATTTTTTAAGATGACCTACCATTGTATTGCGTTATGATTTGAAGTAAACACAGATGCATTTTACCCTCTACAAATCTTACAACGTTATAGAATGGCATCGATCTGTATAATGGTATAGAACGTAAATACGCCTCCCGGCACCAAAGGGAACCCTTGCCATTTAGTAGTGCCGTGAAAGTGTTTTTGACGTCTCATAGTGACTCCTAACCCTTAACAGTCGTTTTTGTTTTCGAGTCTCCAGATATGCCCAACAAAAAAAATACGTACTACCAGTCCTATGGACTTAATCCTAGAATGAGCTGGAGATGGGCACCCATAGGAAGTCCAAGTCATTTGAAAAGCAGGAACCTTACTGTTAGTAAATTAATATGAAAATATTATTTTAATTATATCTCTAAATAATTAAAATTGCAAAAATTAAGACACAAATACGGTATTTCCTAAAGAATTTGGTGCATATCAAAATACCAATTAAATGTTTTTATCAAAATAAATAGTTATTCTGGTTATGTCTGGTTAGTCTATTGTTTATAGGTATTTAATTTTAAACTCATTGCGTACTACAAGAAAATAATTATTATCTTTACGGTATGATATTGCGCATCTGCTGACGTAATCCAGTGAGTTAACAAAGTTTTTTGTTTGTATTTCATTTTTAAATCCAGTTTAGTGATTGCTTGGTGTTTCAATTTTATTGTGTATCTAACTGAAATACAACTATTACATTTCTTAATATTATTATTTTTTTAAATTTTTCCCTTTTTTTAAAGGATAGAAATCCTTAATTTATGCCTTAATTTCGTGTTAATTTTTGGGTTTAAATACGTTTTGTTTGCTAACTTACAACTATTCTCCCAAAAAAATTGCACCTATATTTAATGGTGTTTTCTTGTTTCGTACACTATTTTGACGACCCAAATAACCACCAAATAAATCCCCTTATTAAAAATTATTAAAGTTTTTGTGAATTACTTCTACGTAGGGATAATTTAGATAAATTAAAAGCCCTAAGTTCTGGCCCAAAATGCTAGTTTGGTTAGTTAAACCGGTTTTTTATTTTTCCCATTTTTATTTAAGGCGTGAAAAATTTACTAAAGTAGGAAAGTAAATTTTCCGTTTAGAAATTTTAAGCTTTAAAAGGTATTTTAACAAATTCAATTATTTTTTATATTTTTTATTATTAATTTTATTTTTAATTAATTTATTATTAAATATAAAATATATTATAAAATTTTTTATAATATTAATATATTATTATAAAAAGGGTTATTTTTTTAATTCACTAATATTCAAATAAATTTTATTTTTTTTCTGCAAATATATTACTTATATATATATATATATATATATATATATATATATATATATATATATATATATATATATATATATATATATATATATATATATATTTATATATCCTAATATATATATAACTCATAAAAATGCCAAGCAGTACCGTGGGTGTCTAAGTGTGGTGAGAGGGAGTTTGTTCACACGGGACTTAAATATTTGAAGATTGGGAGGAGAAGGAAAAGCTTCTGTGGGCAGCAGGTTCCATAGTCTTGACAGTCTAGGGATTAAGGAACGAAGAAAGCAGGAAGTTCGGGGCCTCTCTAACTGAACTGTAAAAGGATGCATAAAAGTTGCACTACGTGTTGCTCTGTTGGGAGCTGCCAGAGAAGGAATTATACTGGCCAACTCCTCTAAGCAGAAGCCGTAAAAATACCAATAGAAGAGCGACAGATTCCCTACAGCTCAACGGTGGGCAAGACAAGGAAGCCTTTCTGTGAGCGTTGGATCATTAATAAGACGAACAGCTCTTCTTTAAATGGAGTCCAGAATGCTAAATGTTGTAGGGGACGCCATTCCCCAGTTATAAAGTTAAAAGTTATAAAATTAGTTTAAATTCATTTTACCATATTTTATAAACCAGCAGAGACAGGAACCTACCACCGTTTCTGGTGTACGAAACGAGATGTTGGAAACTATATAATTAACATTGTGTACGTAATAAGCATATTTGGGGGAAATTTTTGAGTTGTACGAAACGCGAGTGTACGAATCAAAAATAAATCAAATTTAATAGAGATAATTTACTCCATGGCGTCATGTGCAAACCGAACCAATTTTAAAACGCCTGTGTGTTATACCTTGTATTCGTTGTGCGATGCCACCAATCGGTACACTATTAATAAATCTACAGAAAGCAGATAAAAACCTTTTAGGCAAAAAAACATCCTTCTCAATGACACTGAACGACACAAAAAATGTTAAATGGCCAACAGTTAAGCTTCTTTCTTGGTAAACTCGGGCTATCAAATTTCACTTCTTGCATAAAAAATCGTGTCCGCAAAGGCAAGGCATCACATCCTCTTCCTTGTGCTAACATGTGGACGGGACCGGGTAGTTTTTTCTGTCAGTGCCACCATTTGCCGACAAGGAGTGCGTTCCTGAATGTTTTATTGTTAAACATTTTATTGTGCAGTCATTTACCCTTTTTATAGACATTATCGTGTTTACGATTAGATTTAAACCCTGTAACCTAAAAAGATTTAGGATGCTACCCTTTAAAATAAACTATTGGTAAGCATGTAGACCGTTATTTGGAAATAGCCACCTGAAAGTGGCTGCATTAAGAAATAGTATATTACGTATCAAGACAGAAAAGCATAATTTTACTTGACAAGTATGGTACGTTTAAATCCGAGCAAAGCGAGGATTTAAATACCATACGAGTCAAGTAAAATCACTTTTCTGATGAGGTGCGTATACTATATTTCGCATTTTGTAGATAATTTCCTATTTTGCATTTCAAATTCAGTATATAATAAAAATTACTGAGAAAATCTAAAAAAACGTAGAAGTCTGACGTCTTAGTAACTTGGCAATCTAAACCTAAACAGGATGTTGTTTTTTGTAATTTACCACAGTTAACAGCATCCAAATAAACTCATCTTGGAAGGGGCCTGTCTAATTTGCTGATCAGCAAAATATGTTGCTGGTCGACTATTTCTAATTATGCTAACTCTATGAAATTATGCGAAACCCTAAAGGTAGTAAACACCAATTATATCTGTTAATCTACGATGAAACTTTGCAAAATAATCAAGAGAGTACCGATAAGAAAACTATTAATAGATAATACCAACAACCCCCGGGGTGGTTATTTCAAGTTGCCATTAATACAGTTTCTTTATCGGTACTCTCTTAATTATTTTGCAAAGTTTCATCGTCTTGACAATGTTAGAAGTGGTTGACCAGCAAGCTTTTTTGTTAGAGGGGGATACAACGACACCTGGGGTGGTTATTTTGAGTTGCCATTAATACAGCTTCTTGATCGACACTATATTAATTATTTTTCAAAGTTTCATCGCCTTCAGATTATTAGAAATGGTCGACCAGCAAGCTTTTTTACAAAGGGGTTGGATAAAACAACCCTTAGGATAAATATTTTGGATCGTCACTAATAAATATAATTAGTGTTTACTACCTTTGGGGTTTCGCAAAATTTCAGAGAGTTAGCATAATTAGCAACAGTCGAGCAGCAAAATATTTTGCTGATCAGCAAATTAGACAGGCCCTCTTGGAAGAGCGAATTTTTTAACAATAATTATCAAAATGGCTGATGAAAACGACTTGAAGATATCTTAAATGCAGCCCAGGAAGCTTCTTCCAGTTTATTTCCAGTAAAATCTAAGGAAAGGTATAAGAAAGTGTATAATATGTTCTGCGAGTGGAGAAACTCCAAGAGATTTAAAGGAATGGACGAAAACTTAGTGATAGCTTATTTTAACAAAAAGGTAGGCTGTTTTATATGGTTAAAGTATTGAACATAGGTAATAATTTTGTTATTTGTTTTGGCAAAGTCCTTAAAGCTTTTAGTTTATGGGCTACATACTCTATGATCGAAAGCACGATACAAATCGATGAAAATACGGATATTTCAGAATATAAAAAGGTAATAGCCCTCTTGAAACGTTAAAATGATAAATATGAACCTAAACGATCAAAAATTTTAACTAAGTAATTTTGGATTTAGCCAAGAAGTTCCTGTAGGAATTGTAGTAAATTAAAAAAATGTTCAGAACAATTTGGTGGATACAGAAGGGTCCAAAGTGGTCATTAACTTACAAAATTGTTCTTTTAATATTTATAGTCACACTGTTTAAAAAAATAATTATTTGTGTAATTTTGTCCTAATTTTGTACTGAAATCTAATGGCAATCAAGGTACAGTTATTTAAATCCGTGATGTCCTCATTTCAGTGTATTTGTGCATCAATATCTGAGGACTGATGTCTTCGACATCAGTCCTCGAGAAAAATCAGAAGTTCCAGGCGCGAAGAAGCAACAATAATTGCCATTACTTGCCTTACTTTATAGTGCATCTGAAGAAGCCTTAAATATAGCTCTTTGTCCGCTTCCATGGTCTAAATATTAATACCTAGGGTATTTACACGCTCATGTGCCATAATCTAAGTCCTAAACTATATAGAGTATGGAACCTGATACCTATACCGTGTGTTAGAGTTTAGGTGTTAAGCATTTGTGGACTATTTCAAAATAAAAGAAATGTTCAGTAAATTAGTCAAAAGTGATCCTCTTATAAACTGACTTCTCGTAAGGGTAACAGTAATAAATAATCGGCATATAAAAGTACCAAATGTTATGTCTGGTTTTCTATAGTAATAAAATATAGAACGCAGCTTTGTATATTAGTTTATCACTTTACACTTGTGTTTGGTGTCTTTCTATTAACTATTTTCATGATGAACAAACACACGCCAAATATTTCCGTACAATGCATTAGCACTCATTAAGTTAAGCTCCGTTTTAGACCAAAAATGAACATATCAAATTCAATGTGTCAAGTAAATAATATTTGATGCTATCAATATTGCAGGATATAGAAAATTAATATATAGTGCCCAATTAGATTAATAGATATATTAATACACTGTAATGAAGTTCTTGTACAGGGTTCTCCATAATAGAATACCCATTTTAATTGCTCAGTAAGATTGTTAAAACTTAATAAAACTAACCTTTTATTACACTTAATAACAATTTACTCTTTGGTATTTTCTATAACATACGACTTATCCAAACTTTTAAAAATTACGTCTTTTAGGTAGGTGCCATTAACTTTAATGAACTTTTCAAGATTTGACAAGAAATGATTCATGACACGATGAAGGCAAACCTGATCTATTCATCGGACCTCTTCAGGAATTCGGATTTTAAGATCTTGGATGTTTTCTGGACCAGTTGCAAAAACCTTAGCTTCAAATAGCCCCATAGAAAAAAGTTGGTGCAGTTAAGTCCGGGGACCTTAAAAGCCAATTTAAATTCCCAAATAGTGAAATAAGTCAGCCATTAAAGACCTCTCGCAGAACTCTTTTAAAGTTTCAGAGGTATGTACTGTCGCTTCATCTTCTTCTATTAAGTTACTCTTTATGTTTTCACGCAAAAACTCGTTGTTAAACTGAATAATCCATAAAATTAAAACTAAACATTAAATTATGTGTTCAAACCTAATAATGCTTTATTAAAAAAATACCCTTTTACGAAAATCAATTTTTCCTAGTTTTGTGACAGGTGCCTACTCGATTAATAATATGTTGATTCAAATCCCAAAGGTAATAAAAGATAATAATATTTTCAACAACAGGTAAAGAAGAAGATAAAAAGGAAGAGAAATCGGAAAAGAATACATAACTAGAATTTAGGATTTCCAAGAATAAATATTTTCGCAAATAATCAAGAACAAACAGTTTTGGTGTGACAAATACAGTGTGACCAGTAAAGTCCTTATCATATGGGATTTTTTTAATTATTAGTTGTACTCAAAATTTAACTTTGGCGTAAATTTTTTCTTTGACTGAAATGAAAATAAACTAAAAAACAGTAGTCAGCTAATTCGCATTATTTGGCGTATTATTATTATATATTTTTAATTCCAAAAGTAAGTTTTGTCCTTAAAATATGGAAAAATGTTATTTAAAAGTTTTTCTAAACCCAATTTTGAGCCCATATGCAAAATTTTAGATATATAAGATAATTTTAATTTTTTGTCCATTTTTTTTGTTAATTGCACCACTGTTACAAAATAAGGCTTTACGCAACTTAGAGAAAACTTCTAAACTTTGATAATGCTTTATTTCAGACACTAGCTACTTTTTTGAAGTAACGCTATATTAAATGTGTGTTTTTCTACAAAATCCAAATTGAGCTATTAAAATTTGGTCATGTGATGCAAGGTTTTTTTGACCCTGTGTAAGGTAACTTCATGAAATATCTATTTTTAAAAAGGTAATTTGTGTCTAAAAGTACCACACTTTAATGTTAAGAAAATAGTTCAACTAAAAAGAGTCAAATATTGTAATAAAAAAATCAAACAAAAATTAAACGCTTTTAAAATTCCACCTTTTTAATAAATAATAAACTATTTTTGGTATCTGAATATTAAATTAGAAACAATTTAAAATCTTAAAATTTTAAATAACATTTCTGTAAGCTTTCATAACAAACAATTGTTCTTCATGTGATGACACATCTTTAATAGAGTTTTCGATACTCGAGGCTTTATGTCTTAAATTCAGTTTTGGATTACCTTATCCAAATGATCAATATCACGGAAAGGTCTTTGTTTATAAACTTTTTGTTTTAGGTAACCTCATAAAAAAAATCAAGTGTGGTTAAGCCCCGCTGCACACTTGAGATTTTGAATCGTCCGGCACCGCTGCGGCGCCGGGATTAAGGCCTAAAGTACTAACAGGTAGATCAAGTGATGGACACTTGTGTTCGGTTCCGTTACGGCGCCGTGAGGCGCCGTGCGTGCACGTCGCGGTTGTTTCGAACCATTGTTTTATATGGAACCGTAGCAAAAACGCAAGTATGTGTGCAAGCAAATTGGCGGCGCCGCTACGGGGCCCGACGGTAACAAGCCGCAAGTGTGCAGCGGTGCTAAATTCAGAGAAATAGCCGGCCAGTATTGCTTCAAATCACTCCCAATTACTTTGCCCGTAAATATTTCCATGAGACGTTCTTCAACCTGTTTTGTATTGTGGATGGGAGCGTCGATCCAGTAGATATAAATTTGGTCATAATCCCTACTCACAGTAGATTGTTGCACATTTTGGCCATATTTTATTAAAAATATTAGCTCTATACGATAACTTCTGTTTTCAACACATTTTAATACAATTTCAATGTTTCCCTGTAAGGTTAATAATTTTTAAAATTTAATACGCGCTTTTATTGAAGCAACTGTAACAAACAGAAAGCGATTTGACTGTCATTATTGGAGCAAGGGCTGCTCGATCTTTTTTTTTCTCAACTTTTAACAGCCAACTTATGTTTTTGGTACATCATCGCAAGGTACAATGCTAATTAATTTTTTGGACACTGCACTTAAATAATAAGCATTTTTTTTTCTTTTTTACACTCTTTAAGCTTTATAACAAATTTTAATAAAAAGTTATAAACTACATTGTTAAAATAGATAAACTTTTCGTAAAGTTAAATGGAATTTTTTACCATATGTAGATATTACTGATTAGGTACTTTTTTTTGGTCTGATTAGTACTTGTTTGTCTTAATTATATTGCTATATTTTTAGACACAAATATTCTTTTTAAAAATATATATTTTGAGAAGTAATCTTACATAGAGTCAAAAATAAATAAACTTTGCGTCACATGTAAACAAATTTTTTTAGCCCATTTTGGATTTTGTAAATAACACATTTTATATGGCGCTGCATTAAATAAAATGTGTCTGGAATAAACCATTGTCAAAACTGAAGAGTTTTATATAGATTGCGTTGAGTCTTATTTTAAAATAGTGATATTTGCAAACAACTGCATTTAGAAAAACTCTTTTTAATAACTTTTTTTGATATTTTCAGAAATAACCCACGTTTAGGAATTTTTTGACTCGCGCCTAGAGATACCCCGTGATCACGAGCTTCTGACAGTGTTGACACATAAAACGCCTTATTATCAGGACTCGGCTAAAAAATTACATTTTAATGTAATAATTTTGGGTTTTTTAATACGTCCCCGAATTTTTACGTCTGAAATATAATTGAGGAAAATAAAAAGCCGCTTTGCTAACCAGCACTAACCATGACCGACTAGAACTTAGGACTTTTGAACAGGGCCAGATTTAACTTGTTGCCGCCCATAGGCTGATATATATTTTTTGGATATCAGAACGAAAAATTTTGCATAAAAAGAATGTAAACTGCACTAGTAATTCTTTTTAAAATAAAGTAATTTTGGGCGGAATTTTGAATTAAAAAAAATATATTAATTTACCATTACTCTTTTTTTGAAACTTAATCGTAAATTTGCCGCCCTAGGCTTTAGCCTACTTAGCCTTTGCGTAAATCTACCCCTGCATTTGAATTTCGTCTAAATTATTTATTAGAGAAGTATAATATTTATAATAATTACCATACCAAAAATCATAAAACTTTTGTTAATAACTTCTATGTAGGGATAATGTAGACAAATTTCAAAAGCCCTAAGTTCTAGTCGGTCATGATTAGTTCTGATTAGCAAAGCGGCTTTTTATTTTCCCCAATTATATATCAGACGTTTTAGAAAAGACCCATGATTTGTTTTTTTACATTAAATGCATTATTTAGAAAAAGCCTACTTTTTAAATAACGCGTCGAGTCTCTGTATAATAAAGCATGTTTCATGTGTCAACACTATCAAGGATCTCGTGATCACGGGGTATCTTTAGACGCAAGTAATTTTTTTGGAAAAAAAATTTAGACAGATAATGCAAATTACGTGATCACTGTTTCTTTGATTATTTTTTATCTCGATCGAAGACCCAAAAACATTAAAAGTTTTTTACTTGTTTAATGCAAGTTTTAAAAAATAGGAATTATCTTTAAATCCATGGTAAGTTCCAATATTCAATCTCAGATGAGAGCGGAGCGTGGTCTTGTAGAAGATGATCTGCTAATAGAACACATGGCTTATGATGGATGGATAAAATAAAGGACCGATTTTAAGCAAACGGAGAAAAAAATGGTATATTTGAACATTGCGTGATCACTTATTAAGGGAAGCGACTAATTATATATCAAAAACTGCCAAAAGAAACTGACTAGAAACATTTTTAAATCCTGGAGAAAATTGATGCTTTCGTTTTTGTACAATTTTTTTATAAATGCTTTTTAATGTAATAAGGAATCTTTAAGGTAGATGTAATATTTACTTTTTATCATGATTTATGATTTTTTAAATTGTACCAAGTGAAACAATGCTGGGCATGGTCAGTAACTGGATGGGTCACTGCCATTGAACATCGTGTACTGTTGGGTGTGGTTCGGAATACACGTTAAACTGTAGGTCCCGTCTGGATGACATTACCCAGACATTAATGGGAGATGTATGGCTTTCGTGGTGGAACTACCGCGCTGTCTAAAACGTGCCGTCAATTGCATTATCTGTATGTTTTGGTACTTGAAGAATCTAGATGGAACTTTGGGAAAAAAACTCAGCCCGTCACCTATGGTACGGAGAACTTAGGCTTTAAGCAAGCCTTTTTTATTTTTGGCGTATTAAAGTAAGATATCGTATTAACTTTAGTACCGATATACAAATGGAATATTTTCTTTTTTCTCTAAAAATAAAAAAAGTTGTACTTTTTTACACGCAACCTCCTGCGGGTGCTAACTAAATGGGTTGGCAAAGTAGTAAAGCTTTTACTCAATATTGTACATTTTTAGGTAAATAACTATTGCATTTGAAGTTCTTTCTAATATTATTTCTATAATCCATAGCTAACACAACTCGTGCCAAGCTGGTTGTCATTTACTTTCTTTGTCACGATAAACAGCGTCAAGATGCAAAAGAGTATTCGATTAATGGAATGCATTGTTACCTGGATCCAATTTAATTCTGATAGGGATAACTCTACGCATCTGTCGAACCCATAATTTATAAGGGACACCACCCCCACATGAGTCACAAAACAGTGTCGCATCAAAGTTTTGATCACAGTTTTCTGGAAAAAATAATTTATTTAATAATATATTTATAATAAAAAATAAACACATTTATTAGGTTAAAAATAACATAATATTGCTTTAAAAAACTAAACACTATTTAAAATAACTAAGTAACTATTTTTATACTACCACCACTATCAGAAAAGAGCGGCTTTTATATTAATTAACATATCTTTTAAGACGGGAGAAAAGTTGTGAACATATTAAATATAACTAAACAACTCTTATAGTTTTAATTACTTTAAATCACTCGTCACTTTGATAAATACTGCTATCAGAAATGGCCTATGTTGGACGAAGATTTAATAGTTTAGGTGCAATCCCTCTAGAGAGGTATAAAAAGTAAAAAAAAGCTTCTTCGGATAGGCAGCAAGCAGTGGACTTTTCCACATAAAAATATATAAAAAAATGTAAGAATAGCACTAAATGCTACTGACCATTATCAAAACCAGTACAAAAATTTAAAATCACAAAATTAAACTTAAACTTAACCTAAAATTTTTCCGGTTTTGACAGAAAGATAAATTAATAAACCTCAATGATGGTTAGAAAAAAACAATATAATTTGTGGCCTTTTAAAAAAAATAGCTTATTTTAAAAGCTAAAAGTTACCACAAAAAAGGATGTAAGTATTTCGTGTTTGTTAACCGTCAGTAACACAACTCCTGTCTAGTGTAACTCATTTAGGTACTGGGTCAACTAGGTTATAAAATGGTAACGACATTTCTGATGTCACTATACCTGCCCCTATTACCATTTTAACGGCGAAAAAGAGTTGGTAAGTCAAAATTAGTGACCGTGTACGGACGATTAATTCGGGAAAAAAGCTTTATAAATAAGACCGTTCGTGCGGGAGAAAAGGTCGCAAAATATAAAGGTAAATTCAGTAGAAAACAAAGCACTTAGAATTGAGGTACCGCAAAATCGATTAAGTTAAAACTAGAAATTCTGACCACCAACACTAAAAAAATTAAGCAGCTGAGTAAACTATTTGAATTTTTGCAATTACCACAACTTAATTTTTCAGTTTTTGTTTATTTTTATTGACTTATGGCCGATTCCCACTTAACACGGGTGAAACTTTATATCCATGCATGTTTGAATGACAATCACTTTTTGTGCTGCCAACAGTAAATTAATGTATGGAATTTTGGCTACACATCACCCATGATTGGGTGAATCATAAAACTCAAAGATTTTTCACCCGAGTGACAACCTCCTGGTTAAAATCCCTAGGTGAGAATCGGCCTTTACTCTATCAATATTTTTTTTTTAAATTATCAATTGGGTTATATTAGCAAGGTAATTACTGCAAACGGTTTTACTTCTTGAACTGTTGCTAGACATGCCAGCTCAAGTGTAGTTTGAGATAACAAAACGGTTGATTGCAATGATTAATAATTTGCTGGTATAATTCAATGTTTGGTGGTACTCGATCAAAACGCTCAACTGGAATTAGTGTTAGGGTATATTCGTATAATGGAACGACCGACTTATCTATAAGTACAACGTGCCTCCATCCCGTGCAGCCATTTGGCTTGCGTTTTGTTTTTAATATTTGATCTGTGCTGGATTGGTGCGGGTTCTATGACTTTTGTGTACAGGGTAAAACAGTATAATAACTAATGTATATTAGTGATTATACTATATATAATAATGTTTAAATAGATTATAATAAATATATAACTAATGTGTAATTAGATTATATTAAATTTTAAGAAATATATTTCAGACACGAAACTTAGAGCTTTCTAAGTAAATTTGTGTATTTTATTATTGTTACATAAATACAGGAAAATGTTTAGTTCTGTTTAAAGATGCCTGTTGTGTAACTAT
The DNA here is from genome assembly GCA_019359885.1 of Listronotus oregonensis. NCBI lineage: Eukaryota > Metazoa > Arthropoda > Insecta > Coleoptera > Curculionidae > Listronotus > Listronotus oregonensis. The sequence goes on from JAHBCN010006676.1 coordinate 30,554, forward strand.
AATTTAAAAATATACAGAATAACATGCATAAAAATATTTTTGGGAAAATAAAATGGACGGCAACATTTATTATAAACTCATAAAACAAAGCGACAAAAGGAAACAATGAAATAATTATTCCTCCCGCAGAGATCTGGCGCGCATCTCGAGTAAATTTCGCAGTCGCTATTCGTGGGCGAGTATAGAGCCGGTAATATATTTAGGCAGGAGTATATATATATATATATATATATATATATATATATATATATATATATATATATATATATATATATATATATATATAATATATAGATGCTTTTTAATTGTGACACTTTAATTATTATTTATTTTTCTGGACAAAGTTATGGAAGAACTACATATGTTTAGACACAATTATTGCTTTTAAAATTAACCTTAGTTATAGTAGTCTAAATTAGTTTATTTCTTTAAATATTTTTTTTTCAACTAGATAAAGCATATGACAACTTCTAGGTTTTTTTGCTTCAAGATACAGTTTTTCATATATAAGATGCAGGTTCATGCTTGTAGCAGTCATTTCGACTATAACGACGCATATTTCTTGCGGCATAAAAGCCAACGAAAGTGGGCGAGTGTGAATGGTTTGCGGCTTCACGTTCGCGCTATGTGGCGTTCCCCATCTAAGGTCTGAAAAGATCTGACACAAATCTCGGCCAAAGTTCGCAGTCGCGATTCAGGGGCAAGTGTAGAGCCGCTATAACAATTTGTAATTTCTTGCCTCGACCGGAAACCTGAGTGGTGCTCTATTAAACAAGGAAATGTTGCTGTTGCAACCAATGTTTTGGTTGACAGTTAAATTCAGTGTACCATTACGGATGCACCTTACGCAGAAGGGAAATTGGAGATCCAAGCTTAAAGGTTTAGGACATGCAAACGCATGGATTTGTTTGTAGGTGTTATTGGCAGATTTTTTGATTAGAAACGTTCACAAACGAAAATAAAAATAAGTTTAGAAAGCTAAAAATAAAATGTTTTTTTTTGTAATTTAAGAGAGCCGGTAGAACGTCACTGTTTATATGGCAATTGGCGCGGGGGAGACCTCAAAATGATTCCACGGGGATGCTGATGGTGTGCGACGGACGCGGCAGCCCTCGCTTCAGCAGCCATTTTAGATTTTATTACCGTTCGATACTAAAACACATATCGACGACTGTCACGGCGAAAAAAGAATAGGGGTGGCTCTATCCCCCTTTTCCCTCAATCTTCCCCAAGCTAAAGTTTTATGGGCTTTTAATGTTTTTTGGCCGGAGTTTTCTTGGCATCGGACACAAAGAAAAAAAGTTTTTTCGACTTTTCCTAGTTATTAAAAATGTTATTTATAGTCTTTCCCTTTTCGGATATCTGTCTAAAAATTCATAATTTAGATGTTTTCGACTGCTTCTGTAGCTGTTATTATCATATGAAATGGTTTGGTTAATAAATATAGGGTAGTAAATTTGTCTTTCTTTATTTCAAACGTTTATATAAAACAAAAATCTTTCAATAAAAATATTGGCTTGTAAAAAATATTTTATATAGTGCTTTAGAAGATTTTTCCTATAAAAAGATGGCTAAAATACAAAATATTTTAAAATACCTAATATTTTAATGAAAACTTTGGGGTTTGACACCATTTGAGGAACTAATATACTGCTTGCAAAATTACCTTTATTGCAAAAAAATTGTAATAGGTATAAGTCTATTGTAAAAATGTTCAAAGATTACTTTGTCATGCAGATGAAGTTTGAAAAACTAGTATCTGCAAAAGCAATTAGAAATATTTAGTTTTTTGTCAGGCCAATTTTGGGGCGGTATAATCAAGGAAGTTTAAAGGTGTATGGAAGGCTAATGCTGTGGAACAAAATTGTCCAGGCATGCAGGGCAACGAGAATAGTGGAATCGCCCCTGCGGAGTTTGCACAATGAATCGTAGGTCAGGTCCGGATTTCCAAAATTCTTTGTTACCTTGTATAAAGTTGACATCATCAAATGTCAAATTCAGACTAACAATACGTTCTCTGATTTTTTTGCACAACATTGTTGCTTAATAAACGAAACTATTATAGAATATTCAAAATTATTGTGTATTATTGAATTTTATATCATCAGATTTAACATGGAAATAACTGATGACACCACATCACAGCCTTCTATTTAAATAGTTGATATTTTTGGTTTTTTACCAAAAATCTTAATACTATCCCCGATACTATAACACGATTTTTTAAAATAAATTTCAAACATTGTATGATAGTTTCATGTACTTATCACGAATTCTGTGATAAAAGAAGGGCAAAATAGTGTAAATGAGTTTAACCTAATTATCATATTTAAGGATCGATATCTGAAAAATAAAACGTTGAAGAAAACACTTATTTTAGATTTATAATCAGTGCCTCTGTATGCAAAAAAATCATCGAAGTCGGCAAGGGTCAAGAAAAGTAAAAACTTACCGTAATTTAAACTGTCAGAGGAATTATACTTGCCAACTTCTCGGAGCAGAAGTCGTGAAAATACCTATAAAAATGTAACATATCCCCTCTAGCCCGTCGGTGGGAAAGAGAAAGAAGCTTTTCTGTAAACGTGGGATCAATGATAAGACAAACAGATCTTTTTTGAATGGAATCAAGAATGATAAGAGTTGTAGGAAATAGCATTGCACAGACATGAAAACAATATTCTAAAGATGGTCTGATTAGAATATATACAGAGTATACAGATTACACGGATAAAAATACTTACTGGCACAAGTAAGAAATCCAGGTTTTTTTGCTGAGGCAACAGATGTAATGTGTTTGTGTTAGTTTAGGCTGTTCTCAAAAGTAATGCCAAAATAATTAATTAACTTCTTTTCGCGACACCGAACATGACTGGATCTGGCAGCATTAAACTGAACAAGACTTTTGAAGCCCCAATTTAAAATTAGTTTATGGTCTTGTGAAAGTGATATTTAAATTGACCTGCGCTTGTTTTCCTAATGAGGGGTATTCCGGGTATGTTACACTTGGATTTGCAAGAACAAAACCATATAACTGTTAGGCAATTTGTTACGATATTGTAAGTAACAAACAATAAACACAAAATTATAGTCGCAATTAAATAAACCAATAATTACTAAAATATGAAGGTTTTTATTAATCCAAAAAACTCCTGCAGCTACAAAATAAAATCACACAAGCCAAAATAATCGCTTGGAAAGGTTGATGAGACAACGGCACACCGCGAGTATGGTTTCATAAACACCGCACCGTCGCACACGAAATCGGGACTTCGGCTCTGTTAAAAGATAATGTGTTGCCTACCTACAAACTGTGTGTAGGTAAGCATCACATTACAATATATTGGGGAATTTTGTTACTGCGCAGGATCGAGGGCTTCTCATGACAGTTATTTTCATAGTGGGCCGGACACCTTTTGATCGAATACGCCATAGTATTGGGCTTCCATTAACCTTCAAACTTCCTTGGGTATAATACGCACACGCGAGTTTGTTTTTTATATCCAACTTTACAATTTACGCCAAATGCTTATTTTACATTTCTGGCTTTTTGTGTAGTAAATGTGTTTGCTTTTTAGCGTGTTTATACATTCTCCAATGTGTTTTTTTTTCAGTAAATCTCCTATTTTCTAGCTACAAATGTTAAAACCACTGTTAAAAGTCGATTTAAGTCAAGGCAGCTTCAAGCGTCAACTGTACTAAATTAGACTAATTTATACCATGCCAAGCAAAGCCAATTCTCCCATTTAAGTTTGAAAAAAGTAAAAGTCATTTTAAAAAGTTAATATTTACGTGCCCGCTGGCGGTGTCGCTCGCAATTTAGTTGCTGCTTCGTGTTGTTCAAACTTGACCATGTTTTATCTTTGGGCCTTGGTCGTTCGCTGACGTTCGTGATCGCCCAATAAGATTGCTTCTTTAAGTCACGTGTTTGTCATGCTCTTTCGATACAAATATCCGCAGCAGTAAAACAGCCCAAACGAAGCATAAGAAATTATATTTTCTGGTTTTATTTTCAGATGTAAAATAATTTTCAAGAATGAGTAAATAACCATCAACAAAAGTGAAAACAGTTTTGGTTAGTTCAGTGACAAGTGACAGTCAAACTTCAAATCAAAGGTTAGGAAGTTTATTAGTTAAACAACTTAAAAACAGCAGCGGCAACCAAACGTAAATATTATAAATTGCCAGTAAGTCGTCGTTAACATATGCACCATTGGGAACGGCCGACACATATATATTCTCAAAACTAATTATCATAAAACAATGTGTTCTTTTCAACTTCGTAATAAAAAATTGGTGTAACCATTGTACCCTGTATATATCAATTCCATTTGAAGAAATGGGAAAAAAGAAATTTAACTTTACAGGTTCGAGCATTTTTCCCAAAAGTTAATGTTAATTCTTAAATTTTTAACGAATGCACTGTATTCTTGTACCAACACCGAAGTTACCACATTTTTTATAAAAAATCCAGGCAAACGTTGTAGACATAAAATGTTAATTGCATTATGCTGATAAATAAAGGTTGCAAAGTAATGAAATTAAAAATGGTGAACTGATTAATTTTGAAAACAAGTGCTTGATATTTTTAGTGGATTTAGTTAATCCTTGAAAATTATTTTTAAATCTAAATAGATATATTTTAAAGATATCCAATTTTTTAGGATTTGTGAGGTTTTTCTTTTGTGTCGTTTAAAACGCAATAAAAATATATTTTTTTAAAATTTATTTTTGAAAATAAATCAAAGGCTAAAACTTAACATTAAAATATAATAGTTAGAAAGTACCTACTGTTTTAAACGATTTTAAAAATGGAGTTTAAATTAAAGGGGACATTTTTTTTAATAACTAATATTTTTCTTTATTATGCGCTATACAAAACTACCAAATTTAATTTATGGATTTACCGTTTAGTATTTATTTTATCTCATGACTTGAAAAAATATCATTATAATGGTTTTTCGATATAATATGGTTTTATATTGGCAGCCAACCCAAATCCTTGATACGCCAATGATTTGAAATAGGAATATGTTCCTTTAAATTGTTTAGCTTTTTTTGAATTAATCAATAATTTTATAAGTAAGTTATTATAGGTAGATAAAATAATTGAATAACAATTAAAAAAATTAAAAATATGGTTACATAAATAAATAAGAGGAAGTAACTAAGCATTAGACCTATAAAGTAGATATTTTGTAATAAACTACTAAAATTTTTTAAAACTATTGTAAAATATCATTTTGTAAAAAAATGTTAAAAATTAATTCACATTTTAAATATTTATTATTATAAAGGCATATAAGATTTAAATAATTAACAAAAGGACAATAAGCAATAAATTTAGAATACTTTTTAGACACCGTGTATATCGAAACCCTAAACATAAAAGTCAAGGTCTGGCTGAAGGGTAGCGGCCCCTTACCAACCATTGAATTAAAAATTTTTTTAAGGGTTTGTAGGTGGTACCATATAGTACCAATTTGGTACCATCATAGTACCACTTATAGTTGTCAATTAGACCGCTTTATTTTTTTTAAAAGTTTTAGACAATGTAATGGTTTGAATAACACTAAAATCTTGGACTTCCATTGTCTTTATTTGTTAATTGTTACACAACGTTTCGGTTAGTGATGTATCTTCAACCATTTTCAAGTGATAACTAAAAACTATTCCTAAAAGCTACGACTTATATACTAACCCTTGTTCACCGAAGCTTGACCGACTTTTCACGGTTCAGCAACGGCAGCCAGATATTCGGAATTTCTACACTAGGTTTGCTAAATACATTTTGGTTGTTTACAATAATTGCAGCTTCTTTAAATTTTCTTTTCTTCCAGTGGGTTTCTTTTGAATGGTTTTTGCTGCCGACCATTGTATGCGGTGTTGTTTTGACCAAGCGTGTTCGGCAATCCCTGACTTCGACGTTTCACCTCGTTCCGTATGTTTTTTTGTATTCTTTAACTCTTACTTTGAGAGGTCTCTTTGTTTCCCCGATGTATACCTCACCACATTCACAGGGAATTTGGTAGATACAGTCATTGTTTGAAACATTATTGTCTGGTTTCGTCTTGGTGAGGATACTTCTTAGAGTAGTTTGGGATTTAAATGCCGTTTTAATATTGAACTTATTCGCGTTGTATGTACAGGTAATGACGAAGAACTTGAAGGTTTCTTAAAACATCTAAATTGCATCCGACCTTGTATTAAATTCACAATGGAGAAGGAGCAAAATTCGGCCCTACCTTTCCTCGACGTTCTAGTAAAACGAAATAATGGACATGTACAAACCTCGGTATACAGAAAACCTACCCACACTGGACAATATTTAAACCAAAATTCTAATCACTCTAACGAAACCAAACAGGGGGTTATATGTACTCTATACAATCGTACAGTGACCTTATGCAACGGTAGGGAATCCCTGCAAGAGGAAATAGGTAACATAACTAGGGATCTTAAGCAGAACGGATACAGTGAGAATAGTGAATGAAACAATCAAAAAATATCAAAATAAGACAAGAAACCTAACTTGAACAAGACTCTACGTGACCAAATATTCATGACAATTCCATACATTAAAGGAACTTCGGAAAAGATCCAGAATCGCGAATAAGTACAATATTAAAACGGCATTTAAATCCCAAACTACTTAAGAAGTATCCTCACCAAGACGAGACCAGACAATAATGTTTCAAACAATGACTGTATCTACTAAATTCCTGTGAATGTGGTGAGGTATACATCGGGAAACAAAGAGACCTCTCGAAGTAAGAGTTAAAGAACACAAAAACATACGGAACGGGTGAAACGTCGAAGTCAGGGATTGCCGAAGACGCTGGTCAAAACAACACCGCATACAATGGTCGGAAGCAAAAACCATTCAAAAGAAACCCACTGGAAGAAAAGAAAATTTAAAGAAGCTGCAATTATTGTAAACAACCAAAATGTATTTAGCAAACCTAGTGTAGAAATTCCGAATATCTGGCTGCCGTTGCTGAACCGTGAAAAGACGGTCAAGTTTCGGTGAATAAGGGATAGTATATAAGTCGTAGCTTTTAGGAATAGTTTTTAGTTATCATTTGAAAACGGTTGGAGATACATCACTAACTGAAACGTTGTGTAAAAATTAACAAATAAAGACAATGGAAGTCCAAGATTTTAGTGTTATTAAGACCGCTTTATATTCAGTATTTCATTAAATCAAAAAATTTCGGTTTTTAACTCCAAAATTACTAAATATAATAATATTAATAATAAATATAGAAATTTAAAAAGCCAAAAGGTTAAAAATTTTATGTAGAATCCAAATATGCAACAATATGTCGGATATTCCATTTAAAATAAAAAAAAATGTAAAACTATTTTTGACAAAAATTTAGAAAAAAATGATGCCATTCATCATCTAAAACGCATATTTTCCAACACTAATGTAATGTTGGATGCCATCATCCCAAATGCATTTTTCGGGTATTAGGTCTGTTTGTTATTCAGAAATTTGCACCATTTTAAAATTTTTTTACGTCAGCACTTTTATTGAAGGTTTATTTTAGAACTAGGTGGGAACAAAAGGTGTATAATATTGTAAAATATTTTTTAATAACAAACCGACCTATTAACTTACCAGTGATGGATGTCATCATATTATCTGTAACACGTGGCCAATTCACGGTTAACGGCCAACTGCTTGCTTACCTTTTTGCCAATGCCTTGCTATAAAAGATTGCAAGCGATGCCATTAAATAAAATGTACATTGTCGGTACCCAACCGCTGTGTTCAAACGTCCTTGTCGTGGTTGGGCCCAGTAGGATCTTTTGAAACATGGGCTAGAGTTGCTCGTTATCGACAACTCTTTTGGCTAGCGTATGAAACGGGATCCGAAGCTAAGATGAACACAAGGCTTAACTCAAGGTGTTAGCATACCGTGCTGATGAGTGAATGACATCCTGTGCCTTAACCCATTAGCGCCCAGCGTCCTTATTTGAAGACAGTGTGTTTAGGTGGGGAGGAGTGAGAGTCGCACCGCGCGGGATAAGGTTTTCATCAGTCGAAATTTAAGTCTGCATCGAGCACCAACTGTTACGTATGTTTTTGGTTTTGGTAGTAGTAAGATATATACATGGCAACGCTTTTTGTTTTAACTTTTTAAAAGGCGTGCACTGGCTGTTATATATTTAATTGCAGTTTGTTTCAGGATTACGGTAGGTTACTTCTATAAAGTGATTTTATTAGTATTTTTATGTAGTTTATAAAATACATTTTGCTTGGAGTAAATATTGTTTTTAACTGTTAAAATATAACCTATCAAACATACCTGTCCTCAAATGAGGACGCTGGGCGTTATATACTTTTTTATTTCAGGTTCTATATAAAATTTTTTGCTAAAATGAGCAGAAAATATTTTAAAAATTTGGAGGACGCAGTGGAATATCTTTACGGAGAAGAGATAGAAGCGGATATTTTGGCGTTGCCGCCGGAAGTTGACGAACTGACAGACGAAGATGATATAAATGATGATGACATTGGGACAGCAGTGGTAAAGAATTCCGGGGTACAGAGATTTCGGTAAAGAGAAAAAATGATGAAGAATCCTTGCCTTCACATTGGAAAAAGAGTCTCGTGGAAGTTTTGATTGGAATTTTGATGACAGCAATTAAATTTTAATTTACAAATGGAACGATAGTAGGTGCGTTACCTTATGCACAAACTGGGATACGCTACTGCCCATACAGCAGTGCAGCGTTGGAATAAGAAAGAAAATAAGCGTGACAAATAGAACAACCATGCCTAGTAACTAATTACAACAAACATATGGGAGGAATTGATCATCATGACTGGTTACTAGAGAAGCAGCCATTGTGTGAGGGTAAGAAATGGTATTGGTGCTTATTTACGAGAACGATTGATATGGCTGTGGTCAATAGCTGGGTGCTGTACAACATGATTCATCAGTGGGAACAAAAAATGTCCATCAAAGAATTTAAATGAGCATTGCCTATCCGTACCTAAAAAGTGGACACGGAACTCGTGTCTGCCGGGGAAGATCAGTTCCCAAACGTCACGTGCTGAAATTCCAGAAGATATCAGATTTGATAAAATAAATTACACCATTGGTAAAGAGAAAAACAAAAGAGATGTCAAGCGACCGACTGCACATCTAAACCACGCACATTTTGCAGCAAATGGAATGTGACCCTTGTATTCCGACATGCTTCAACAACTTTCATAAGAAATAGGGTCTGTTTTTATTTTTTGTACACTTTTATATATTATAATTAATAAATTTAAACTTCGTACTTCGGTAATTTTTATTATGTAGATCCGCCCAGCGTCCTCAAATGAGGACAGCAGTTGACGCAAATGTGCGTCGATGGAAACCAAAAAAAATATTGTTCTATGCTAAACTAGCTCTAAATAAACCCAAATTTAAAAACTTAACAAAATTTTCAAAAAAAAAATAATTTGGGCGCTAATGGGTTAAACAGGTGTCTCCAATGGTGCCTCTGAGATACAGGGCGACCTCTCAAAGTATCTAGCCTTACTGGGCTAATGCGTGGCTCTGCCATGGTTGACTATTACTTCCCTAGCTCCAAACAGAAAGCGGACAGAACCGCTTTCATGGGAAAAAAGTGACAAAGGTGCAATGACCGAAACGGATAAATCCGTTTCGAGAGGTGCCATTCAAGGTCACAAGCAGACAAAGGTGCGCCGACCGAAACGGGTGAATCCGGTGCTCCTGAAGTCACCGGCGCCTGTTTCACGGGGAAGGGCTAATCCATCCCGAATAAACAGGTGCTTAAAAAGGGATCCCTAAATTCAAACAGAAGGCGGACAGAACCGCCTTTATAGGGAAAAGGGTTCCCTGGCTTTAAACAGAAAGCGGATAGGTTCGTTTTCACAGGGTAAGGCCGGAGATGCGGCTCAGAAAGAACATCTGGTTTCTGTAACAAGGACCTGCTAGCTACCCACGTCACTAGACCGGGAGAGGAGGGCATGACGGATCTAATCGTCTGCTCGTCATACTCTTCAGGAGACGGACACCAAAACACATCAGAACACATATTGTGCTCGTGTCCCGTAGCGACACGAGTAAGAGGAGATGTAGGAACTCTCTCCCAATCTAGTATCGGATTCATTAGAAGTCCGGTCCTACTGAGAGAAACATAAAAAGGTGTGAGCCACAATAGACTGAGCGGTCGCAGTGGAGGGCGTAAAAAGTCCACTCACTTTAAACCTAAAAAAACATGGTCGGTAAAATTTTTATATGGGTACATCTGATAGACCTTATGGACATAAACGTATTTATAGAATTTCATTTTTATCATTTTTTAAATAATCATAGCCCTAACCATATTTTTTAGGCAACCCACTGTCGAAATTTACTTCTCTTTACATATTATATTCGAATCCCGTACTAAAACCCAAAACTATTTACAGTGGCCAGGGGTTCAGTGGGTTTAATTCTCTTTTGACAAACTCTTTTTACTTCATGTTCCAGCAATTTTTTTCATCCTCTAGCATACACATTGAGTATTCCCTTTCATTTTTTAAAAATAATTCCTATATTACCTTGCATATAAATTTTACACCTTGTTTTTAACTAAAAAGAAACAAATTATAGATATTATTTTACCAAAAATATTTGGGTCCTCAATAAATACTTTATAATACATCCTTATAATATTGCTTCTTTATTTTTAAATAGAAAAAACGTGCCAAAAAAGGTTTTATTACTTTCTGGCGAAAGAAAGACCCGTTAGACTTTGCGCAATATTTTTTAAGTTTTGTAAGTACCGTATTATAACCATAAAGACAGAAAATATCCTGGTGAGCAGCCACTCAAATTGAAGTTTAAAAAATATTATTATTTTACAACAGGCTCAAAAGGACAACTGCCCATTATTTTTTACCCAATATTTTTTGAATGCTAACACCATTTATCCCGCCATAAAATATGTCTTTTTAAAGTACCGAATTGTCAAACATTTATTTTGTAATGGTTTTAAATAATTTTTGTTAGAGTAATTATAGTATGCTAAATAAATAAACAGAAATTAACGTGGTTTTATAAGCGTTTTTAGAAGGAAATGATCTGGTTTTTAATTTTTTTAACACTTTTGGAGACCAAGAAAAAATGTCACATTCTTTGGCGTCTCTGGGTTTTAAAATTTTTTATCTAAAAAGTGAGACATAGGACCCACACTAAATATATACCAGATGTTATTGGTTTCAGGGAGAACTCTTTGGTAAGTAAAATCTTATTGAAATTTGCTAGCAAAAATATTTTCTTGGGTGCTCCCCAGGGAAAAATCGAACTTCCAAAAGCAAATCCACTATTTGTATTTTTTTTTCATGAATTTGATTAAATTTTATTATGAAATTCCAAATTTCGCAAAATTATCTGCATTTTTTTTTTGAAATTGGGGGTATCTGAAATATTTGCATAAAAAACTTGTCGAATGAAAAAATTTCAACTGGCTATGGTTTTTAGAAAAACAGACATTTTTGCGAAACTTGGGATTTGACGATAAACTTTGATTAAATTTACATTTTATGAAATCGAATTTGTATATATACCGGGTGTTTCTCAAAGGTGGTTCTCCCCTGTAACATTTTTATTTTTTAAGAAAAAAAAATTCGGTACGTCAGTATTTGACATAAAAATATGCATTTTTATTTTTGCACAACGCTATATTTTCTCTAATTTCAATGGAATATGACATTCTGAATACAATGCTGTAAAATATCTTTTATTTAAAATTTCGTTCTAGAATGCCGTTAAAACGGTTAATTTTAATTTAGGTAGTCATGAAAAAATAATCGTTCTTTGCTTCATATGGCTTTTTCAGACGGAGTAAAAGTTTGCAAAATTATATTATAAATGGTACGAGGGTGGCATTTTTTTCGAAATAATTTGGTAACTCAAAGTTGGTATTTAGAGTAAGACTGTTTTCAAAATAAACCTTTTACATTATTTATTTTGTTGTAAAAGAAGCCGTAAAAAACAAAATAACAATTACATTTTTCCATGGCAACTTAATCTAAAATTAACAGATTTAACGTAGTCAAGGCACCGTAGACTGAAATTTAAAAACCTTAATATTATCATGCAGAAGTGTTAAAAAATGACATATGAGATATCATTATATCTAGAATGATATATTCTATCAGAATTTAAAAAAATAAGTATATTTACCAGTAGGTAGTTTAAAAATTTAAAAGTATTAGTCATTGCCGGTCAAACCGGAAGTGATACAAAACGAGTGCATAATTCAGACAATGCATATTTATGTCAAATACTGACGTACCAAATGGTATTTTTTTAACTTAAAAATAAAAATGTGACCTTGAACCACCTTTAGAAACATCATATATATACACAAATTGATATGATCTCATAAGGATTCCATTTTTCCTTGTTCTCCATCAGTGTTTTAAAATCGAAAAAAGCAGATCATTTTCTTTTAAAAACGCTTACAAAACCACCTCAGTTTCCGTTTTTTTTTTTTTTTTATATATTTTTTTTTGTATTTAGCATACCGTAGTTACCCCAAAAAATATTATTTAAACCCAAAACAAAATAAATGTTTAAAATTCAGTATTTAAAAAGACAAATATTTTATAGCGGATAAATTGTGTTGGCATTCAAAAAATATTGGGTAAAAAATAATGGTTATTTGACCTTTTTTGCCTGTCGTAAAATAATAATGTTTTTTTAACTTCAATTTGAGTGGCTGCTCACTAGGATATTTTCTGTTTTTATGGTTATAAGTTATAATACGGTATTTACAAAACTTAAAAAATATTGCGCAAAGTCTAACGGGTCTTCCTTTCGCAAGAAAGTAATAAAAACTTTTTTGGCACGTTTTTTCCATTTAGAAATAAAGGAGCAATATTATGAGGATGTATTATAAAGTATATAATCAGGACCCAAATATTTTGGTAAAATAATATTAATAATTTTTTTTTTTAACTTAAAAGATGATGTAAAATTTATATATTTGGGTAAAAAAAAAAAAAAAAAAAATTATAAAAATAAATAAATAAATAAATAAATAAATAAAGGATATACTAAATGTGTTTCTAAAAGATAAAACTATTCATGGCACTCTTTTAGATATATACTGGCGTGAGGGCGCCGTATGACCTTGAAGGCAAAGAGCCCAGATTTGTCCCCCTGTCCTCCGGCCAGCACGGGCCTGGCAGGAGGAGGGCATTTTCATAAAATATAAAAATAAACGATTGCAATTTGTAAAAAAAACATGTTGAATGAAAAAATTATCTGGTTATTTTGATGCTTGAGTGTAATTTATTTGAATATTTTCCAAATTAAACGAGAACTTGAATCAAGTAAATTTAAATATATAAAACACGTTTTGTCTACAATGTAAACTTGCAATATAATTTTCGATTTCTGCAGTGCAATTACCATTGTAATTTTGCGAAAATTGTACTCCTCTTATGGGAACTTTATCCCAGGAGGAAAATATTCTGTTTAATTTTTTATACCTTTTGTAATTTTTGCCTCTGTTCTAATTCGTTAAAAATTTTATTTAAAATTCATCCAAAATTCTCCTTAAGTAGAAGAAATTTCTTGATATTCATTTGTGGTAAATCTGGATACATTTCACTAAACTTTCTGCACGTTCGGCTTAAGATTTTGTCACACTGTCCGTATAAAATAAATAAATCTATTGTAACTGCTCTTGAGTAATAATTATTATCATAGGCCATTGCATTAACCACTTAAAGTCAAAACCAAAATAATGACATTTTTTTATTAAAATAATTTTCTTGGCGCCTAAAAGTTGTTTTTATGGCATACCACCTCAAAAACCGTGAAATTTTATACAATTTCATAAAATTTTGGAAATAAACGCTTTTAAATCGAAAACTTGATGACTTAGATATAGGGAAAGTAGATATAATTAAAAGCTCTGTTAATTCGCTTTTTACCTTACAATTAGTAACAACATACAGGGTGTCCCTTTTGAAAAATATTATTTTGAAGCAGATTTATAAGTTATTAAAATACTTTTATTTTTGGATCGCCCCGTATGATTTAACTAAAATATCAAAAAACTATTAGGTGTTGCCCAACCGTAGCCGTTAGCTTCACGTTGTTTTAGATAGAGAGATATCAAGATTTTTTCAGCTTATGTCTTTGTAAAAAATAACTACAAATTATTTAATATCCCAAAATCCCAATTTATTAAAAAATATAAAATGGTATTTTTAACTTAAAAATAAAAATGTGACCTTGAACCACCTTTAGAAACATCATATATATACACAAATTGATATGATCTCAAAGGATTCCATTTTTTTCCCTTTTTCCATCAGTGTTTTAAAATCGAAAAAAAAGATCATTTTCTTTTAAAAACCGCAAAACCCCCCCCAGTTTCCGTTTAAAATATATATATATATATATATATATATATATATATATATATATATATATATATATATATATATATATATATATATATATATATATATATATATATATATATATATATATATATATATATATATATATATTATTTTCATACCTAGTTACCCCAAAAATATTATTTAAAACCCCAAAACAAAATAAATTTTTAAAAAATTCAGTATTTAAAAAGACAAATATTTTATAGCGGGATAAATTGTGTTGGCATTCAAAAAATATTGGGTAAAAAATAATGGTTTTTGACCTTTTTGCCTGTCGTAAAATAATAATGTTTTTTTTCAATTTGAGTGGCTGCTCACTAGGATATTTTCTGTTTTTATGGTTATAAGTTATAATACTATTTACAAAACTTAAAAAATATTGCGCAAAGTCTAACGGGTCTTCCTTTCGCGAAAGTAATAAAAACTTTTTTGGCACGTTTTTCCTTTTAGAAATAAAGGACAAATTATGAGGATGTTTTATAAAGTATATAATCAGGACCCAAATATTTTTGGTAAAATAATTTTAAAATTTTTTTTCTTTTAACTTAAAAAGATATTAAAATTTATAAAAGGGGTAATTGAGAATTGTTAAAAAATAAATAAATAAATAAATAAATAAATAAATAAATAAATAAAGGATATACTAAATGTTTTTTAAAAAGAAAAAACGTATTCTCCCTCTATATAAATATATACTGGCGTGGGCGCCGTATGACCTTGAAGGAAAGAGCCCGGGGTTGCCCCCCTGTCCTCCGGGCCAGCACGGGCCTGGCAGGAGGAGGGCATTTTTAAAATAAAAAAATAAACGATTGCAATTTGTAAAAAAAACATGTTGAATAAAAAAATTATCTGGTTATTTTGATGTTGAGTGAAATTTTATTTGAATATTTTCCAAATTAAACGAGAACTTGAATCAATAAATTTAAATATATAAAACACGTTTTGTCTACAATGTAAACTTGCAATATAATTTTGATTTCTGCGGAAATTTCCTTTTTTTAAAATTTACTCCTCTTATGGGAAATTTTCCCCGGAGGAAAAAATTCTGTTTTAATTTTTTTTCCTTTTTAAATTTTTTCCCCTGTTCTAATTCGTTAAAAATTTTATTTAAAATTCACCAAAATTCTCCTTAAGTAGAAGAAATTTCTTGATATTCATTTGTGGTAAATCTGGATACCACTAAACTTTCTGCACGTTCGGCAAAATTTTATCACACTGTCCGTATAAAATAAATAAATCTATTGTAACTGCTCTTGAGTAATAATTATTATCATAGGCCATTGCATTAACCACTTAAATAAAACCAAAATAATGACATTTTTTTATTAAAATAATTTTCTTGGCGCCTAAAAGTTGTTTTATGGGATAAAAAAACAAATTTTATACAATTTCATAAAATTTTAAATAAACCTTTTTAAAACGAAAACTTGATGACTTAGATATGGGAAAGTGATATAATTAAAAGCTCTGTTAATTCGCTTTTTTCCTTACAATTAGTAACAACATACAGGGTGTCCCTTTTGAAAAATATTATTTTGAAGCAGATTTATAAGTTATTAAAATACTTTTATTTTTGGATCGCCCCGTATGATTTAACTAAAATATCAAAAAACTATTAGGTGTTGCCCAACCGTAGCCGTTAGCTTCACGTTGTTTTAGATAGAGAGATATCAAGATTTTTTCAGCTTATGTCTTTGTAAAAAATAACTACAAATTATTTAATATCCCAAAAACGGCTAAAGATAGGTATAGAAAACATTTTGCAAAAAACCAAAAACAAACCAAAGACAATTGTAGTTCTACTATAGACCCACAAAGCAATGCTAAATTTTTGGTAACAGGCTTGGACGCTCGCTTACTGGGTCGAGCTTCCATCAGGAGAAATTACGTTCACACGATGCTTTATAAACCAACACTGCTGCCAAAGCTGTAACAATGGAACATAATTAAATATTTCTACGGAAAATGGCCAACTCTTTATAATGATGATAATTTAATTTTTTTGTGCTATTTAATATTACTATTTTAATTCTGTTCATTTTTCAAAATTTTTATATATATATATATATATATATATATATATATATATATATATATATATATATATATATATATATATATATATATAAATATCTTTGTATATGTTATGTGTTATGAAAAGAATAAAGACTTTGTAAAAGGGCCAGTTTAGTGGATGGAAGTAAAAAAAAAATATACGTTGACAAATATTTCTAGACATGTTCATAAACGCTAAACGCACCTGAATAACGTCAATAAAAATACACATTTTGATATCTTATTATTACGACTACAGACAAAATACAGTGCAAAAACAAAAACACGATATGCAAGACATTAGATAAAGATATTTTAAAAATAAAAAATAGTCATTATTGTATTGATAAATTGTAGAAAAGAATCAATCGGATCGTTCGATTTTTAATAATAAATAAATATTAATAATTGTTGTATAGTTCCCCTATTTCTTGTTAAGTGTGGTGTTATAAAATAAAAAAAAAAAATTTAAAAATTTATATTTTAACATCGTCTATCTCATCAACTCAAAAAATTTAATCAAAGTTTAATTCTTTAAACAAAAAAAAA
>JAHBCN010006677.1:0-47693 GCA_019359885.1 Listronotus oregonensis
AAGGCCATTAAAAAATTATTTTTAGCATGCAGTTCTGGCTTGTCAAATAAAATTTAACGAATGGATAATAAATTTATCATTAGTATTATCTTTAAAGGTTAGGTTAGGTTTTAAGTGAGTGGACTTTTATGCCCTCCACCGCGACTGCTCGGTCTATTGTGGCTCACACCTATTTATATTTCTCCCAATAGGATCAGACTTCTAATGTATTCGACATCAAATTAGAAAAGAGTTCTTACATCTCCCCTTACTCGTGGCGCCACCGGACACGAGCACAATATGTGTTCTAGTGTCCCAGTCTCCTGGAAAGTATGACGAACAGACGATTAGATCCGTCATGCCCTTCTCTCCCGGTCTAGTGACGTGGGTAGCTACCAGGTCCTTGTTACAGAAACTAGATGTTCCTTCTGAGATCGTATCTCCGCCCTTTCCCTATAAAAACGGTTGTATCCGTTTGCTGTTTAAAGCCAGGAAACCCTTTTTTCTTTAAAAGCGGTTCTGTTCACCTTCTGTTTGGATTTAGGGATCCCTTCCTAAACACCTGTTTGTTCGGGATGGATTAGCCCTTTCCTGTGAAACAGGCGCCTGTGACTTCAGGGGCACCTTTCGAAACGGATTCACCCGTTTTGGTCGGCGCACCTTTGTCTCCTCTTTAAAACACAAAACACTATTTAATCTTAAATAGCAAAACCATACGATATAAATAAAATACAAAGAATCCTTTTTTATGGAGATCTCTTGGGAATGTTAAAAGTTACAGGGAAAACTTTCAGACCATTAGCAAAACGCACAAAAGAGCATCAAACTTATAGTGAAAACACAGAATTCCACAAATCAAAAACCTGTCAACATGCATTTGATAATAAAATTATAAAATAAACTAGAATACTTCTGGTATTTTAGCAAAGGAAACTTGTTTAAAAAAACGTGAAATATAAGAAAATGCATTAATAATATTTGAATTTAAAATCAGGTAACTTACATCCTTATTATTTTTAAAAATTATAGATGCATTT
This sequence comes from Listronotus oregonensis, assembly GCA_019359885.1. Taxonomy (NCBI): domain Eukaryota; kingdom Metazoa; phylum Arthropoda; class Insecta; order Coleoptera; family Curculionidae; genus Listronotus; species Listronotus oregonensis. Next base: position 1,017 of record JAHBCN010006677.1, read on the forward strand.
GTCAGTGTGTCGTTTATGACATTACGTCATTTTACCTTGATAAGGGAGGTAGATTTGCACCGAAACGTTGATGAGGTTTTCTAATTATTTTTTTTAATTGTTTTGAATTTTTTTGTATTAACATAAGATGTCTAGAAAATTCCTATATTTAATATTTTGTATTAAAGTGTTTTGGAGGTATTTTCTACTAAAAATAATTGTGAAAAACGTTTTATTGTTTAAAATACGTGCTTTAATAAAGTCATCTAGTTTGTTTGTATCTATTTAAAAAAAAGCAATTTTAGGAAAGTTTATACAGTTTAAAGGTTAGGTCAAAGTAGAATGTCATAACTAAAAACCAGGGGTTTCCGGAAAAACTGACATTAGTTTCGTAATTATCGCCCCAGTAAAACTTGGTATACCAAATTTCCTTAAAATACGGGGTGGCTCCGGTAAAAAAATCATCTGACTATATATTTTGTAGTATCAGGTTAATTTATGATAGGTCCATCGGGATAGTTATTTATACAGGGTGTCCGAAAAATTTTATGAATCCTGATGTCAACTTAGTAATATCTTAAATTGTTTTATTTAGCCGATAAAAAGCGTCAAGCACTTTTAAAAATATAGTAAATTTCTTAAAAATATTCCAATTAATTTTATTGTTTTCTAATATGTATTCAGACACTATTAAATAAAATTTCTTATTGGTACAGTGATCGACTACTGAAAAATGCAAGCTTATAAAAGATGGACCCTGGTTGGATTTAAAATATTTTCTAACTTCTTATAATATTTTGTTAAATGAGCCGTTTAACTAAAAAAAGATTGTCAATTACCGGTTATAATAAAAAATACAAGTGAATATTGGAAGTAAATTTAATTTTAAAAAGGAAGCACAAAAATAAAGACAACTTAAATAAATGTGCAAAATGACAGCCATTTTGTAAAATTTTTATCAATCTTTAAAAAATAATATTGGACTCTATCCAATGTCTAATTATAAATGAATCGGTTGCGGGATTTACACAAAAATAAATAACACATATTTAAATCTGGAGAACGTGGTGGCCATTTTATTGGTGCATAATTTTATCTTCTAATTAATCGATTGGTCATGTAAATATTAACGAACAGCAACGGCAAAATAGGTTATGGCAACATCATGCATATACATAGGTACTTCTGAAGTGAAAGTTGCAACTTTTTTAGAAGAATTGGTAATGTGTATTACAGAAAATTTAGGTACAGAGCCATTTTATTTAAAATTGCAAAAGGAGGGTATTCTAAAAAGTAACTTTAAGTTACCTTTAAGATTAAGCCGGGGACAACTCTATAAAAGTACTCGTAAGCCTTAACATATTAACATTGTATTTATTGCTATCTTTAATAAAATTTTGTCAATCTGATAATCTGCAGCAATGCATAAATTTTCCAAGTAGTCTTTTTCGAGAAGTTAAACCAAAGTCTACAATACTGTTTTTAAATACTATCACTCAGTTCTAATATTACCTCTTAAAACTTTAATAGTAAATGAAGTAAGAGTTATCTTTTAAATATGTGGAAAAGTATTGCATTCAATTGTCTAGATTATTTAAAGTGCAGAGGAATTGCGACAATATACGTCGCGACGCCAAAGCTACATGATGCGTCACTGCAATGATTAGTGCAGTTTATTATCTCTTGACAGGTCCTGAGGGATGAGATGTCGATGTTAATTTTGGGATAACATGAGTTCAACTGGGTGGCTTGCAATGGAACAAATAAACTAACTCACTTAGGCAAAGGATGTTATTTAATTTTTTCTAATTTATCTTTTTATCTAATTAATTTATTTAATTATTTAATTTTTTTATTCTTGCTGCATGTTATTTATATATTTTTTTTTATTTTTCGTATGTAATGTGCTAAGTTCAAATATACGCTTTGTTTATACCTACCACTCATACGTTTTTGGAGAAGGAAATGCGAATTTAGAATATGACAATACCAAATTATAAGCAATGCAGTAAATTTTCAAAGGTAAAAATAATTCTCTTATTAAAGGGTTAATTCGTGCAAAAAGAGGCACATTTTTGCGAATTTTTATGGACGACACAGTTAAAATCTATTTAATAAAACTAGTGCTACATTAAAGTATAACATTCAAAGAATATTAAAATTTTCCTAAAGAAATATTAGCTAGCGCCAACACCTCAAATAATAAATTTTGTCGTAGGAAAAAGTCACTAAAACCTCGCTAAGAACGTAGAAATAAGAATTATTTTTTCATCTTTGTAATTACTTTTACTTATTACCAGGACAAGTAAAATACGGTTTTACTTGAGATTTAAATTATTATTATCCTAACCTCTTAACTAATTTGGCTTTATTTCCTCTTTGAAGACGACCATGACACTTTAACCATCGTCGTAACTAAACACAATTATGAGCTTCTATGGTAGGATGCACTAATGCAGCATCATCAATTTTGGTGATAATACTTATTGCCCAGCCATATTTATAAAAAGTGCCCGCCTTTTTTACATAGCGGTCGCCCTTGTGCTGAGCATACCCTTAAAAGGCCTATTATCTATTCATTACATTGCAAAAGAAATGGTTATTTATTAAAATTTTCAGTGCGCGGCGGCTAAAAGCTTAAAAATACCGCTTTTACAAAAATTTTTGGAAATAATATCATAGTTAAAAAAAAATTAAGAAAGTGCTATTTTTTTTAAATTCTGGTGATTCTAGTAAAGGCATTAGAACAAATTTATACAATAATTGTACTGTTACTGTCTAATCAGACTTTTGAAATTGGTAAAAATTAGGTTGAAAGATTTCGTTACATAGATACACTACGAGTGAAGTTAATAAAACCGTGGTCACAAAGTAGGAAAATACAAGGAGTTCGAACTTAATGTTAAAATAATGGCTACAATTTTAGGGACAGAACTTTTCTCGGCACAGGGCTAAGTACGTCCTGAAAAGTAGCGTCTTCTGTCGACAAAAGTTCTGCCCCATACTTCGTGTACACATATTTCGTTAAAAAGCTCATACCGTTCGGACTCCTTGGATTTTTATACTTTGTGAGCGTGGTAAAAAATTGTAGGACACGTCAAAATGAAACCTTTCGCGGGGTCAGCAGGTTGGTAATATTTTTTTTCTTATGGTGTTCTGTGTATGCATGTTCTGGTTAGTTATACTTCCGAGATTCAGTCCGAAATGAGTAACTCGGATCCGAGAAGAATAGTGTAACACGGAATTGGTCGCAATTCTTAACTAAATTCCAAGATACATTCTCCGCTATTACTAAAGTATTTATAAATATTTGAGAACATAACTGAATTTACAAGATGTAAAATAAATTTCGATTCCCATGAAATGGATATTTTCACCTAAGATTATTTGACCCTCCTAAAACTACGAAATTGATCATAATCCATCTAACACTTCCCCGTTTTCAGACAAATGATTTATGGAAAATATTACACCAGCTCGAAAAGCAACGTCCTGCCTATTCCCAGAAGTCATGGACCAATGCTTTTCCCGTTTTCTGGAAAGTCCTGTGGGATTCCGTAGTTTGACCACGAACGGCATTGCGAATTTCTTCCTGTAGTTTTACAAGAAAAATTGTATTTATGAGTTTTCTATTTGTGTGGATGTTCCGAAAATATTGGTGGTGTTTCTATCTTAAATTTAAGGTCTAAGAGCCGTAGCTTGCCCCTAATAAACAGGGTGATTTAAAAATACATCACGAAACTTAAGGGAGTAATTCTACATGACAAAATAATGGTAGAACCTCATATATTTTTTTTTCAAATGTCTTTTTCGAGTAGCAAGCCCACAAAGTCCAATTTTTAATTTTTGTTTTTTAAATTTTTTGCTTACGGAAAAACCGATTCCACTAATATTTGAAACGTAGACTGAGTCGATTGCGCTTCATCATTTTTGTAACAATTCACATTGATTGTGTGCCGCTAGCACACAATCAATGGCACTTTACCTCTATTGAAATTTTTTTTGTCATATTTTTTTAGTTTTGAAAGCTACACTAGTTTTTAGGATGTTTTTTTAAAGACTGATGCAAGGCCTTTAAAAAAGGTGCTCTTCATTTAACTCGCTAAATCCAACCGTTTAGTCGTAAATCGCCTTTAAAAATTAAGTGACAAATTTATTTTTCTCACTTCATTACCATCAGATACCAGGTAATTGGCAAGTTTGCCATGAATTCCCTCTAGACGTTTATTATTTGTCGTAAGGTAAGTAGATATCAAAGTATACTAAAGCTGTCAGTTTAACATAAAATAAATTCGCTTTTTAAACTACATATCCAATTTAGAAAAACTTAAAATAATAATGGCTTATCATCAGTATTCAAATATCGAATATTGTGATATACATTTTTTTATGGAAATGCAGAGTTAGCAAGAAGATATTATATGAAGAAATTTTCCAAGAAGAAATATTCCTTATGCTCAGTTCTTAAAATTATTAAAGATAATTCAGGTACTAGTAGCAAAAAAATTGGGAATGAAATAGGGCTCTGTCAGGCTAGTTCATGGAGGGTACTACGAGAAGAACAATTCTATCCGCGAGGTCACCAGACCTTAATCCTATGGATTTTTTCTTTTGGGGCCATTTAAAGCAATTGGTGTACGATACTCCAGTCATTAACGTCAAGGATCTTCGTTTAAGGATAATCGAAAAGTGCCAAATTATTAAAGGAACGCCGGGTATTTTTCCTCAAGAGGCGACATTTTTTAAAAAGTATTAGAAAATATATTGAAGAAAATGGAGAACATTTTGAGAACCATTTTTAGTTTGTTTAGTGATGTTTCATTAATTTTTAGCCATTAAATGTATATCACAGTATTCGATATTTGAATTATTAAGTTTATTGTAAATTTGCCACTTAATTAAGTTGTAAGGCGGTTTACGTCTTAACGGTTGAATTTAGCGAGTTAAATGAGGAGCACCTTTTTTAAAGGCCTTGCATTAGTCTTTAAGTAAACATACTAAAAACTAGTGTAGCTTTTAAAACTAAAACATATGACAAAAAACCATTTTCAATGTAGGTAAAGTGCCCTCTAGCGGCACACAGGCATACGGGGGTTTTTGGGGCGCTGATTACGAATCTGAAAAAATATTTTTTCGGCAACGTTTCGTTTTCGAGATATTCATCATCAAAGTTGAAAATCAAACTTACCTTATTTTCACTATATTCTACCTATATTCTACCTTTTAAAACCTTGTATTTTTATTTATTTTTTACCTATTTTTCCATTAAATTGCGAACTTTTAAGTTCAAAGGCAGCAGCCATTTTTGCTTATAAAATCCCTAGTGTATACATGGTTGCGGCCACGTTGCGGCGTGTGCAAGCGAAGGTTTGCAAATAAATGGAAATAAGGTGTAAAATAAATATAAAAACAAGATTTTTAAAGATGTTTATAAAATATTGTGTGCTAATTTAATGTAAAAATCAAGAATTCTGTGCAAAAAGAAGGAGGAATAGTGTAAATATGGTTAGTATGGATTTTAACTTTGATGATGAATATCTGGAAAACGAAACGTTGCCAAAAAATATCAATTTTTCAGATTCGTAATTAGCGCCGCAAAAAACCCGTATGCCAAATTCGGTCAAAATTCGAGAGGCGGCAATTTTCGAGACAAGACCCGGCTAATTATGAATTATTGCCGCTAAAGTCAAGAGAGAGGTATAAATGGGTCTACAATTTATTTCAAATATGAAGCAATGATAAAAAAGTGCATACTATAAATAGAGAAATCATTCTTGCATATTTAATGAAAAAAATTAAAAATCTTAAAGCCCTTGAGCCTCTGGAGCAATTACTCAATGCTTAAGTCGAAAATTAATATTAAAAATAATATAGATATAAGCTATCCCAAAGTTATTGCTTTCCTTAAAAGAAAATCCGTTGCTACAAACCGAAAAAATCAAGAATATTGAATAAAGAAAAGATAAATTCTTATCAGAAGTTGGAGATACCTAGTAACAAAGGTAATATAATTAAATGTAATTTCTGTTCTTCCTTTTTATTAATTTAAATGCAGATTTTAGGTTACATTGATTATTGGTTTAGCAGGTGCTTGTCGTCGTCAAGACTTTTGTAAAATGAGTTTAGATGATATAGAAGATAAGATAAATATGTAAGTAATTAAAATCTCCAATTCTAAAACGAATATGGAAAGAACCTTTGTCGTTTTGGAGAAAATAATATTTCTTTATACAGGAAATATTTGTCATTACGTCCAGCAAACATAAAATTATTTGTAGGTATATTACAAAAACGGAAAATGTACCACATAATCTATTGGTATTCACATTTTTGGTAATATCGCCTGCAAAATTGCTAAATTTCTTAAATTACCGCATCCCATAGAATACACCGGGCACTGTTTGCGAAGAAGCTAAGCTACTTTATTAGCTGATGGTGGTACTAGTATAACCAATTTGAAGACACACGGATGCTGAAAATCAACCAGTATAGCAGAGGGATACGTAGAAAATTCTTTGAGACACAAAATTCACATAGCATCAAAGAGCCGTAACGAAATTAATATTTCGAAAACTAGTACAAATACTGACACGTCTAATAATAATAATTTTAATACTGCCACTTCTGTTAATATCCCTAATAATATTAGTATAAGTAATAATTGTTATAATTATGTAGTTAATATTCATAAGTAATGTATTCATGAGAGCTATTGTTATGTTATATGCAGTTTATAATAAAAAGTTTATAAGTAATGTATCCATCCAGATTCTTTTTAACATAATAAACGCCCGCAGAAAAAAATATTGTACCTAACACGATCCAAAAGTGATTTTACGGGATTCACAGAGAACTTCCTACTCATCCCGTAAAGTATCACTTTCGGAACTTGTTACGTAAATTACTATTAAAAATGAAGTAGTCAAATTTCAATCCGAAAAGCCTCTGTATAAAAGAACATCTAATTAAAGACACAACTGTCTATCATTTTTTATAACATATGAAAAACTCTTTAAAGATTATTATAGCAAAATGATTTTTTCTAAACGGTACACATTTTACAAAAACCAATAAAAAGAAAAAGGCTCCTGGGACTTAACACCCTTAATAATAATTCATTCCGTGTTCCATTCGAAGAAAAATGGTTTTGAGTCTGTTTAAACTTTCTTACAGCGTCTGACAGCTCAGGTCCACTCGTATGATTTATGAAAAAAGTGTCAGATAGATAAATTTAATGTGTTAGTTGGTTTGTTGTGTTGCTCAAATACAGAAACATATTACATTTAAAAATACAAAATTTAAGAAAATATGGACAACAATTTTATTTTCTAATTTAAAATCCAGGTAATAAAAAAAATCGTTTGAGAATTTCAAGTTTAAAATTAGTTTAAAAAATACAAAATTATTTTTGGTAGTCAGTACGGGTAAAAAAATCAGTCATGATGCGCTGCTTAACAAGGTTCCTTCCACAATCTTTCATCTGGACTTTGCTCTTGGTTTTCCAATTTCCTTTTTAATCAAAGTATACAGTTATTTTTTGTATTGTGCCTAGGGCCGTTCTTATTAATTTTGATGCCCTGGGCTATTAACCAATTAGCGCCCAAGGGCCTAGGCCTAGGCATTGAAATTCTTAAAATAGTTATTTTCCTAACAAGTGCGCAAAGTCACTTTTAAGCTTGCAAACCTAAGCTCTAATACCAATATTAAAGCAATGATTATTTTTTAAATTATGTTTAATCTAAAAGAACTACTACAACATATTTATAAATGGGAATTATTTGTTGATAACATTTACAACAAAAGAACAGGTATTAGCATATTGTAAATTAATTGCAGAACCTGTAATTTCATTTAGCGGGTGGCTTATGGAAGCGCTTATTGTACGGCTTAATGAAGGTTGACTTAGCTCAGGAGGGGAGTTGTTCATGGTCAATATTTTATTCGAAATATCCTTTTTCTGATTTGTGGATTCATCAATGTAGCTCTCAGCTACAGCCGTTGATTTCCAGCCCCCAAGTCTCTTGACATTGGTAATTCCTTCTCCAGAATCCGCTAACATAGTCGCAGAGGATCGACGAAAACTATGTCCAGTGTACTCTTCTGGATTTTTTAATTTTAGATATGCAGCAATTTCTGAAGGCATTTTACCTATTGAATTTATTCCCACACATTGCGTACTGCATGCTCCTTGTTTATACTGGACAAAAAAACGTCTGTGTGGGGTATGTGGTTTTCGCAAATTTGCATATTTACGGTACAATTGCAGATAAAGTCCGTTATTTGTTTCATCGGACACTACAAAGATTCTGAAAGTGTTATTTTCACTGTCAGGAATTTTCACCACTATCAAATTTTCATTATCCTGTATGTTATCAATCATTATTTTTGTAAGTTTATCTCTCCTACAAGCACCGGCTAATCCAAAAATTGTAGCAACTTTTATTAGAAGGTAAATATTACCAGGAGCTTCTTTCATGAATCTTGAAACTTCTTCTTTGCTGAAAGTTTTTGATTTTTTCGGCCGGTATCCCACGTTTTGGTGTTTAAGTAGTGATGTTAGCTTGAAATATGAACTTAAATCAAGGTTCCTTTTCACTTTGAGGACACATTTTAACATAGAGTACTTACTCCATAAAGTATTAGGTTTATATGTTTTTTGCAAATCCGCAAAATAGGCCAAGAACACTTCTTCTTTAATACTTTTTGTCCCCTTGCTGGAGCACCAGTTTTCGAAATGACTATATTGATTCTCATATTTTTCACGAGATTTTGCTGGTAATAAATTCAAACTTACGGTATTTGCTGCATCCAGGATAGAATCTGGTAGCTCCTCATCGGAACTACTCATTTTAAATAATTATTTTTGTCGGATTTTTTTATTTAATTAAAAAAAAGATACTATGACGCCTTTTCATTAAAAATGCTTGTTTGTATTGAAATTCATTTGTGCAATTGCTTGTTCATATGAAACGAAGAAAAAATCTGACATGTGTTAAAATCACCAAGATTACATATTGTTGCTTGACTTGTCATAATCATTTATTATTATTATACAGGGTAATTAAAAAAATGTTTTTTTTGTGTTTTAGTTGAAATATTGAAAATTACGAAGTAACAAACAAAAAAGAGAATAAACTAAATTTTGCAATGGCTTCGTATATTGCATGAAATAGCCTACAATTACTAAAATACATATAAATCTTGCTTACCTGAAAGATTTTAGAGTAGTTTTACTTTTCCGCATGGCGTGCAGAAAAGTTCACTTTTCCGCACGCCGTGCGGAAAAGTGCAAATTTGCGCACTCAAATACGTGCGGAAAAGTGGACTTTTCCGCACGCTCGTAAAAAAATGATTTTTTAATATTTCATTACAGTTATAAATAAAAATATTTTGTAAAATGAAGTTTCGTTAACCTACATTTCATTTTTAGTTCAAAATAAACTGAGCTTAAGGATAACAAAAATAGTGATAAATCTCTGATAATTTTTTATGATAAGAAATAAGAAGGAAATAGCAATATATTTTTTTCTTACGTCAATAAATATAATTTATTTGCACCACAATAGAATACATAACAAAAATAATAAAAAAATAATTTATAATAATAAAAATATTGTAATAAACAACAAAAATATTTTTAACAAAAAAAAAACATCCAGGTATAACTATACTAATTATAATAATTATTATCATAAATTGAATTGATGTATTTAATAATAAACCTTTTTCTTGTTTTAAATAGAGCAAATTTATTTCATTGATTATACAGATTTAAAAAAATAAAAATGTCTGACTATTTGACCGAACCATGGTACTTCTGAGTATTTCGGAGCCCTGAATCTGAATCCGGGGTCAGTTTTTCACCATTACGTCAGGAAAATGGGATTTCAAAGTCATTTAAAGGTCAAAATGATGATATTTTTGGAAGCGTCTTTGGTACAACTTCTCGAGCAATATACTAACTTAACAGGTACCTGTGTAGTTCTTGAGTACTTTTTGGACGTTACAGAAAAGAGCTCTGTATCTCGCCCAGGACCAGCCTAGGGTCGGCCCAGAGGGTCGAAGGGAGCCAATTCTACCACCTACAGCAAATGCATCGACAAAATTTAACGTCTTGGCAGGGAAATCGAAATTTGCCAGTTTAGAACGCCCATGGCGCTTTTTTCCCCTCTTGGTCGGCCCTGGACTGGTCTTTCCTAATGTCCAAGAAGTACTCAAGGGCTACACAGGTACCCGTCAAGTTAATAGGTCTCATGAGAAGTTGTACCAGGCCCGCTTTCAACAATATCACTATTTTGACCTCTGAATGATCTTAAAACCTCGTTTTCCTGACATGATGGCAAAAAACTGACCTCGGATTCGAAATCAGGGCGCCGAAATACCTAGGAATAAAATGGTTCGGTTAAATAGTCAGCACTTTAGCGCTTTCTTTTATTAAAAGATCTTTCTAAAAATTATTCTTTTATTTTAGGGCGGTTTTTTTTACCAAGAGTTTAAATCAAATCCATGTTAAAAAATGCAGCTATTTGCAGAGATCTTTAGAAATGTTCATTTACTCAATTGTCGGCCGTGGTTTAAAAATTCCTTATCTTTACGTTCGTGGGGCCCCTTAACTTACGGCGCCCCTGTTTGGGCTACAGCCCATAGGCTTAGTATGGCCCTGATTGTGCTCAGTACTAGCAACAAATCATTTTTTTTTCACATTACATCTTCTCTCTTTCACGATCAATCTATACTTTTGCTGACGATAGTACCCTTCATTCCAAGATTCAGTTTTTTAGCGAATCTTTTGTCCTGATTTGGTAACACAGAAACATAAACACGTATATTAGAACTTTATTGGAATATTGTTTTCATGTCTGGGAAATGGCTTCTTTAGGTATTTTCACGGCTTGTGCTTCGAGGAATTAGACAATATAATTTCTTCTTTAGAAGCCCCCAATCGATCTTACTGTAATTTGTTTATGATTTTTAGGTCCCTCATCATTGGTATATATATACTTATCTTCTAAATAATTTAGAATGTTCCTTCGCCATTTAGTCAATAAACGAATGCAGAATACGCTTTTTAGCACTTAAGAAAAAAATTGAATCAATATATCGATCGACGGATTATAAGAGAGAAATAATGTAATAGCAAAGTGGCCGCCACGTTTTCCAGATTTTGATACGTGTGAATTCTTTTTGTGAGGCGCTCTCTAAAAAGCGATTTATAAGACTCCGATGAACACTCGCCAAGATTTATTTACGAAAATCACACAAAAAAAATTAAATTTATTGAGGTTGCTAAATCTTTAATTACAATTTTACTTGCTGTTTCGAGTTAAAAAGATTTATTGCATGAAATTTATCTTGGTGTAATTTTCTCATCTGCGCACGAGCACTTTTTAGTTATGAAATTACTGCAAAATTATTTTCATTTGAGAAGAATACGGCAGGCGCTATTTTCTTGTAGTTACCCGGTTATTTAAGTGAATATTTCAGTAATTTTTAAGGTACTAACCTTAAAATATTTTGACAACTAAAATATTTGTTTTTGCTTTTATTTTATTATTAGGAATAAAAAAAACCTAAATAAATTGTTTACAAAATTTCATAAAGTTGGTAAACCTTATTGTTAAAACAAATTGCGGCAATAATTTTTAAATTTCAAATTTTTTAAATAAAATTGTATTCAAGAAAAATAACAGCAGGATTTTTTTTTCTTAAGTAGATTACTGTAAACCACCCTGATAAATTATTGTTGCAATAAAAAATTGTGGCAAATTTTTATTGCTAACAATGAAAATTGTAATTGTACACATGCCTTAATACTGGTTTGCAAATTATCGAGTTTTTAAAGCTTTAAAACTAAAATTTTGAAAAACCAAAATTTTCTGTTGTATACTCATGTTTACATTCTTTTTATGCACTCCGCATCCCAAAAAACTCCCGCGGGAATCTATTCTTTATCCCGTGTACTTTACGATAGTAGTCAAAAGCATAAAATCTCCAACAAAAAGCTCGAATGCCTAAAAAGTATGTTCTAAAATAAAATCTCGAACAGTGCAATTGCGTAACGTACAAAGTGAAATGATAGTGTATGAAGCCAGTGTTGCCATTTTCTGAAATAATTTCCATGAAATCGGAAATATTAATATTTCTTAGGATGGTGGGAAGAGTTTTGGTGTCGGTATTTTACACTGAAGAATACTTACACCAAAAGTCTAATCATTTTAACGGAACAAAACAAGGGATCATACGCACTCTATAAAACCGCTTAGTAACCGTTTTTGAGGTTTGCCACCTCGCCAGGCATGAGCTTCACAACGAAATTGCAAGAAACCTTATATTTACGTCACTTTTTTCAGTTTTTTAACTAGATAAGATAGAAGATAAACCTCAGATTCGGATTCAGCAGCCCAAAAGACATATAGAACCGGTAAGAAAAAAACTTCTGCATTTTTTTCCTGCAGAAAACCTTTGCTTACTCGACTAATAAGAAATATCTGCAAGAGAAACTTATAACATAAGGGAGGGGGAGGACATCTTAAGCAGAACGGTTACAATAAAAGACTGATTAAGAAAACAATCGATAAACCTTAGTTTGTGATAAAAAAAACCCTAAGATCCGCAAAATCGCAAGTTTATTATTAAAATAATATTTTAATCCGAAACCATTCTAAAGCTGGGCTTCCTCTGCGCAAAAATTACACGCACAATCAATACTTAGCGCCTATCCCGAAATTTTTTACGCGGAGTCATTTCGATTCGTGAGTGAATGGCTGGTCGGTTTTTGGGTGTGGATCAATTGCAATGATGCAAATCAAAACAGAAACTTTGCGAAATGTTGCCGCGAGTTATTTTCGCACTGTGGAAACCCAGCTTAAGAAGTATTCGTCCTAAGGTCAGACCGCACAACAATATTTCAAATAAAGATTGTATCTTTTCTTTGAAAGTGTTAGACAATGTTATGGTGTCAATAACACTAAAATCTTGGAGTTCCATTGTCTTTATTTGTAAATTGTTACACAACGTTTCGGTTAGTGATGTATTTTCAACCAGTTATTACTTGAAAACCGTTGGAGATACATCACTAACCGAAACGTTGTGTAACAATTCACAAGTAAAGACAATGGAAGTCCAATATTTTAGTGGTATTAAAGACTGTATCCACCAAATTCCTGTAAAAAATGGTGAAGTATACATTGGAGAAACAAAAAAATCCTTTAAAGTTAGAGTCAAAGGACACGAAAGAAAAAAGGAACGAGGTAAAACGTCAAGATCGCGGATAACCAAACATGCTTGGTCAAAACAACACCACATACAATGATCCGAAGCAAAAATTATTATTTATAAAGAAACGCACTAAAAGAAAAGAAGATTTAAAGAAGCTTTAATAACTTTAAACAATAAGAATGTATGTAGCAAGCCTAGTATTTACATCCCGAATATCTGGCAGCCGTTGTTGAACCGCGAAAAAGAGGTTAAGCTTCGGTAAACAACGCATAGTATAGAGTATATATTACCTTTAAGAGTAGTTTTAATTTATTCAGAAGTACATGTTCATTCCTCTTAAGTAAGTGTACCAATGTATGGTACAGTTCATATACTTTGCGGGCCATATTGATTTTAGACATATTTCCCTCTTTATTTAGTTTTTTTAAAAGTATTGTACCCATTAAAAACTCTTTAATTTTTCCTCTTATTTAGTTTCAGATGAGGACCTAACAAATTCAATAAAAAGAACTAACCACAAACCACATCCTAACTTGTCATGTCATGTATGTGCACACCCCCATTCGTGGCATCTCACCGCATAAGTTTTATGTATTTGACCATTATTTCCATAACGTTCTTATGGTCTAGAGCCGAAAAATCATCGTCATCAGTAATATGAAGTTTCTCCCGTAAAACCTGTTCATTTAGTATTGTTAATTATGTTCCTGCGCAGGCTGACAACCTATTGATTACAGGTGGTAGCAACAAAGGGTGAAAGTGCAAAATTTTGAAGAAAATAATCGTCATTGATAATATGTCAGCCATTTTGGCCACTTAAAGTTGAACCCCTGAGGTGTCTAAATCCAAAAGAGCTGACAGTTAGGTGGATACCGAGGAAACGGGGTCAAATTATCCCGAGCGCTTACTTTATACAGGGTGTTTTTTAATTGTATGTTAATATTTGAGGAGATAATTTTTGGGTCCATTTAGAGAAGAAAACTTCATATGAACGTATGTCCTTAACGTCCTTATTTTTGAGATGCAGGGTGGTAAAATTAAAAAAAAATCATTTATTATTAATATCAGTAATACCACTTTAGAGTTTTAAATGAAATTTGGCATACATATACTATGTAGTAGCATTTTTAGTGTACCAATTTTTTTTATTTTCACCAGTGGGGTTCGTACAGAATTTGCTGCTTAGTTTGGCAGATATTGATGGTAGGTACGTCACTGATTTCTCATAAAATAAAAAATATTTTTGAAACCCCCAATCATTAAGCAAAGTAGATCACTTAATTTTTTTCAATTCGATGCACGGTTTTCGCTTAAAAAAATTAAAAACCATTTCTCTGCATGATCATAACAATATCCGTAAACAATATCACCATGCAGAGAAATATCTAGATTTAATTTTTCTGAGTGAAAACTGCGTCGGACTAAAAAAAATCAAGAGTAGGCAGGTCAAATTCCGTACGAACGCCCCTGGTGGAAATAAAAAAATGTAGTACACTAAAAAATGCCACGTTCATAAGAAGTTTTCTTCTTAAAATGAACCCAAAAATTGCCCCCTTAAATATTGACATTCAATTAAAAAACATCCTGTATAAAGTAAGCGCTCGGGATAATTTGACCCCGTTTTACTGCCCTCGGTATCCACCTAACTATCATGTCCTTTTGGATTTAAACACCTTAGGGGTTCAACTTTAAGTGGCCAAAATGGCTGACATATTATCGATGAGGATTTTTTTCCCAAAAATTTTGCACTTTTGCCCCTTATTCCTACCCCCTATATTCAATAGGTTGTTAGCCTGCGCGAGAACATAATTAAAAAACATAATGAACATGTTTTACGGGAGAAACTCCTTATTACCGATGACGATGATATTTCGGCTCTAGCTCTCCGTCTATTATATTAAAAATCCAAAATAAAATTTTGTTATGCCGAGATCTTCATTTACTGACCGCGCTGAAAACACTGGCCTAAATTTATGTCACTGAAATTTATTTTGATAATAAATATAATTAATGTTTTGATTTTTAACATTCATATAACCATCATTCAGTAACTTTGGCAACATGGCTATGAAGAATAGAAATAATGGAGGGTCCTAGATTGAAAAGACGCGTTCTCGGTGAATCCCTGGGGAGTTAGTGTTGAGTCAACCCCGCAACAACTTTACTCACGTATCTTTAAATTTCGACGAATACATTAAAATACGCCTGATTCTTTATTAAACGACTTTTTTTTTTAATTATGTATACAGGGTAGCCAAAAAGTCGCTCTACCGAAAAATAAAATAAATATTTAAATTTATTTCAACCAATGTTCAAATTGCTTACTTTCGTTGTTTAATACAGCGTTTAAGGACTGAATTATATACTGCTGCGCATAAACCTTTTTGTGAAGGGAACTCGATTTCGTTGCGTTCCTGTAACTCGTTTAAGATATTTCGGTTTTGCTTGTAAACCGCATTTTTATTATGCCCCACAAAGAAAAATCGCACGGTGTTATGTTACATGATCTCGGATGCCAGTCAACCGTTTCACGCTGTTCGATCCATTCCTCAAACGTGTTGTTTGTGGTGCTCCATCTTTTCGGCAGATAAAAAAAACGTTTTTATAAGCCGAATCATTTTGTAACTCTGGAATTACCACGTATCTTAAAAGGTCAAGGTATTTTTAGATGTAACTGTCTCATCAAAAAAATAAGGTCCTACAAGCCCTTTATTTTAAATTCCTGTACAAACTGTAACACCTGGAATATTTAACTCTTCTGCTAAAAGCCCACAAGGATTACCGTAGCTTCAATGTAGCTTTAAGAACCATTCTGAAAATTCCAGTCTCCTGTCAAAATCATCTTCGTGTAAAGCATGGAGGAGTCGTGGGCGGTAGCATCTCAATTTCAACTTCCTCATAATGTCTTAAAGACGTGACCGATGCATGACCAGTTTTAAAGCCCATATTTGATATACGGTTGAGTTTTCAACAACCCTTTCTGTAACTAACTGTAAATTCGTTTCTAAAGGTGAAGTGCGTGGACGGCCACTTCTCACAATAGCACTGTTATTATGGCGCCAACTAGCCTGGTTGGCGCCATAATGACAGTGCTATTGTGCAAATGACCTACTTACACTGACATTCCAAAAAGTATCAATTGTTTCGACTTCTTGAGCCATGCCGCCTACGATATTTCCCATTTTGAGTGTAAATTTACGGAGAAGCCTTAATATTTTGAAACGATAGTGCGATAGATATGGACAACATAATGTTTTCTGAAAGAGCGCACTTAAAGCTTTTTAACGGCAAAATTATATACAGGGTGTTGTATTTAAGAAATTTAATTAAAATGGAATAGAAAATAGAGATGTTAGAATAAATATTTTGGACACCCGGTCTAAATTAAATCAAAAAATGAAAACAGTTAAGGATAAATTAGGTCAACATTAGATTACATGTAAATTTGTCAGCGAAATGAACAAACAGTGGCGGAGACATAACAGTTAAAAAAACGTATGTTTTTGACTTATCTTTAAAAAAAAATTCATAGCTTGGCAACGCTGCATTCGACCCACATACAAATTTACAGTTAAATACAGGACCTACACAGGCTTCATTTGCCACATAAAAACAAAGGGTGTTCCATTTAACAAAAATATAATTTTTGATATAACTCTTTTTTGAGGCACCCTGTATATTAGAAAATAATTTTGGATTGTAGCAGACATGTAATTTTAAAAGTTTTGTTAAGAAAATTTTCTTATGAGTTTAACCGTTTAGTTAATTTTTTGAAGTTTTCTATTAATTTAAAGTAATCCCTATCCTGTTATATTTCAAGGAAAAAATACAGTGTATTAAAAAGTCTAAAATCAGGCTTCTGAAAAGTTATCCTTTCTTCTATTGTTTGTTGGTTAATGAGATTACAGACATATTTTTAAATCAACTAAAAAAATAGTGTTCAGGAAACAGATAAGTTTTCTTATTTAAACACCAAAATCACAAAATCCATCTGTTTCAACAAATTCAAAAAATATGTTCCTACAGTTGCCCGCCCAATATTTTTCAATTTATCACCATCAAAACCTTGTATTTTATTTTCTTTCAAAATTCGCAGCAAAATGATGGATTTTCCCCGGGGGATTTTGGTCAAAACATTCGATGACAAATGTTTGTGGAAATGTCGAAACTTTTGCTTCGGATCAAAAGTTTTTAGCGAAAAATTACAGACAATTGAATTTGCGTACATTCGTAGAAAAGTTCAAGACGGAGATGTGTGTGCGGTCAAAAAAAGTTTTAGTTTTGTTTCGGACCTTTAAATTCTCTAGAGGGTATTGAGAATGATGTGAGGCACGTAACGAGATGGATAGCCGCACCTATAAAGCATTAATTTTAAAGCACCTAATAGGGTATTTTCACTCAATTATTTGATAATGTTGTGTGTAAAAATTAAAAGTAGTAACACAATTAAGCAAAACCTGCTAAATAACAGGGAAAAAATACAAACCCCTTACTTTTCTATTTAAGGTTTAATTATCATTGTAATTTAAATAGCCCGCCACTCCCTAACCAATCAAATTCAACATGGATGCCAAGCCCTTTTTTTAGGAACTATCGATATCGACAATCGTATCGATTTTTAACAAATCTTTAAAAAGCGAAATGCTTTTTAGACTTTACACTAAAACACAGCCAGACTACCTAAATAGTTTCAATTGAATAAAACATAAAAACTTACATCAAAATGGTTTTCACAACAATAATAGGCATGTCCTTTGGGCATTTTCTCAATACCTACAGCAGCACACCAGGCTTTTTTCCCATCGTCTTGTTTTTGGAGAAAAAGAATATTTTTGAAAAATCTAAAAATCGGCCGGCTTCTGGTTTCGCAAATAATAACAATACACTTTTTTTCATTTTGCATAAAAAAACGAAATTTTCTCGTAAAGGCAAGGAAAGTTTGGGGTAATAATAACTTTTATTTAAAAAATTATAATATTTGGAAAGAAACACACTATTTACAAATTAGAAATTATTAATAAATATTAGGGTTACAGGTTTACAGGTTGACATTGACAATTGACAGGAAACGCCAATGTAGTTGTTTTCGCATATCGATTTTGATGACAGGCGTATCGAATAACAAAAGCTGACAACAAAGCGAAATTCCTGAAATTTTGGGCCGTGACGTCACGGGCCTACAAAATAAACCAAAATTGATTTTTAAAGGGGTTTCCAGGCCAAAAAAAACCGGAAAAATATTTTTGGCCTTTATTTTCATTGGTTTTCAATAAGCTAATAAAAAAATCATGAAAAACGCCTATTTGTTGTTTATATTTAATACAAAAATTCAACACGTGAGATAAAAAGTTAAAATTTTTTAAATTATAACTTAAGAATAAGAGTCATTAATTAAACTATCATGGCCAATTAGTGTTGTAAATGGAAATATTTGCTGTGGAAATGGAAATATTTGAAATTTTTGATAGTTTCTCTGAAATATTTAAAATACTGGAAATTTTGGAAATATCAAAAAAAAATTGTTTTAAATCATTAAAATAAAGATTTCTATATACAGTGTGTCCTGCTTTTCATCAGTACACCCTGGTATCTCAGTTATTAACAATGCAATTTTCTTTAAATTTTTGGTGGTTATTGTATGTTGGAAAAATGAAGTATTTGACATACTGAACATTTTTATTTACCATTGGCGTGCGGTCTTGGGGGTAAAAAGGACTTGATTTTTTGGGAAAAGTATATTAGGGCATATTTTAAATAATTTTTTCTATCAGATTTAAAATCAGCATACCCAAAAACCCCTTAATTTATATTTTTAAAATCTCAAGAGATGATTTTAGCAGAAAAAAATATTTATTTATTTAGTCACTTTTTTAATAAATCCTTTATTTAAAACTATTATATCAAAATTACCAATTACATTATTTCAGATTTCGCACTTTCCAATAAGTACCTTCTAAGACCCAAAACACTTTTCAAAATTTTTAAAGTTTGGGAATTTTTTTGACTAATCAAAACTATTTTTTCTTGTAGTTTCCTGTCAGGAAATTACTCACTTTAGAAAAATGAATGTACGTTTAGGAAGGATTGTTAAAAGATTTATTGTTTTTTGAAGGTATTAATGCAGAAATCTTAAATAATTAATTTGTAATTTGATATAATAGTTTTTTAAAAAAAGGTTTATTAAAATACAAAAAAATCTGCTAAAATTAGCTGTTTGATTTTGAAAATGATAAGGGGTTTTTTTTGGGTGCCATTAAATCTGACAAATATTTAAAATAAGCCCTAATATAATTTTCTTTAAAACCCAGGCCGCAATTGGGGAATAAAGTGTTCACTATGAAATACTTCATTTTCAACATCACCACTTTAAAAAAATCGGACACACTGTATTTTTATACTTTGTGCGAAAATTTCCCACTAGAAAAATAATTTCCGAAAAAGTACTTATATTATTACGATTACGAATAAAAAAATCTTGATTTCCGGTTTTCACCGATTATTGCTTGTTGGATGATTGCTGGCTTTAGAAGAAGTTTAATTGCATTTTCACGAAGACGGCATTGATGCTGACTACAATATTCATGGTGTGAATGATATCGATAAAGATATGCCTCTGGATCAAGTTGCACAACTTGTGTCTCGTCGTAATGTGTAATTACTTTTTAGAAATTTTACTGATTTCATTGTATTTTTAATACTTAAATTTTTATTTATATTAATGGATTTTGCGTTTTAACTTTTAGATGACAATTCCACTCATATATAAATAACCTTATTGGAAATGTCAAAAATAGAAACCCATCGGATAAAGGGAAAACTTTTTGGGCCAAAAAAAATCGGTTTTTGGTTCTATCTCTTTCCCAGTGTTACCTCAGTAGCGACTTTTTTTTAAGGATTAATTATTATTTTTTTTTTAATTTTGTTTCACTCAGGCAATTGTCACCAAAAAAATTTTTGTACTTAGATTTTGAGCCAGATTTTTTTTGCCGGGTTTTTGAATAGTTCAAAAATTTTAAACCCGTTTCCCCCAAAACACCCCGACCTTTTATATACCGGGTTTTCAAATTCCACTCTCACCATTAGGACCCTCGGAAACTATAGGGGGGCAAAGTTTGGTTCTAAGAGGAGCAAAGTTGGGCATTTATGTCCCCAAACAATATACCGTTTAGAAGTTTAAATTCGAGAAATTCCGGGGGTTACCCGGAAAAGAAAACAAAAATTTTGGAAAATCGTTTTTTTTTTTCCTGGCTTTTTTTCAACGAATTCCCAAAATAAATAATACTTTTGTTTCACTTTTTCCGCTCTATCGAATGTGTTCATAGTTTCAACTCGACGTTTCGTTTTGCATAACCATCATCAACTTTTTTTCTTGTGGGCCATATGGGAATTCCCAATTTGAATGGCCCTTTTTATCACATTTTCAACGATGTATTATAAGTTACCCTTGTTGCCTGGAAAATCCCAAAAATTAACTAGAATATTTTTATAACGTAGTTGGCTTTGATTTCTCAAATCGGGGGACGTGTAAATGACATTCTGTGTTTACTGTCGGTTGTGGTGTCGTTAAAAATGGAATTCACCAATGAAGAAAAACGAGATATGGTTAAAACTTTATTACAGAATGATAGGAACGTGTGAAAACATCAGTGTTTTCTTAACTCGTATCCCAGAAAATGTGATCTTCAGAACATTCAAAAAATTGGATGAAACCTTCATATGGTTTGTTTTTAAAAACCCGAAAAAATGGGGAAAAATGGGTTTAGGAAAATAAAAAAAAAATTAAAAAAAGGTTTAAATTTAAAGTTTCTTTGTTTTTGACCAAAGTTAAATTTTAAACATTATCTAATGGGGAAAAAATGTTCGAAGGGCAATTTCAAATACAAAAGGGCTTGCGTCGACTTTATGACTTAGTTCAATTTAAGAATTAGTTACTTTGCGATCAACTTAAATATTAAACCGTTTATGGGAAAAACCCCCTACATATTTTGTAGATAAATTTTCGAATCCCGGTAAATCCACACGCCAGATACACTGATTTGGATGTTTCTTCGCAACGTCTGTTTGGGAGAGATCCCGGAAAAGTGGTTTTGCTACAAAATCCACATATCCAAAAAAATGCACCCCGGTACGAAAAGGGGATTACAATTTTGTGATTGGCTACAAAGGCGACCCCCATTTTCTAGCTTTTTTAGAAAATGTTATTTGGGGCAGATGAAATTTTTTACCAATTGTGGAATATTTAATCCCAAAGAACACATTTGGAGCATAAACAATCCCCGGCAGTTTCGAGAATTACGACCCCAAGTGCGATTCAGTCTTAATGTCTGGGCAGGCATTTTAAAAATAAATTTTGAAGACTTTGGACCTTGATTACCATTAACCAACAGTATTTGGTTTAACCGATGGTGCTCCACCTCACAAACAAGACAAATCGATTATCTTTCCGAAAGGTTTGGTGACAGGTGGAGTGGGAATAATGGGCCGGTAAGATGGCCAGCTAGGTCTCCAGATCTCAATGTCCTCGATACATTTTTTTTGGGGTACGTTGAAAAACCGAATTTATGGGCAAGGCGAATACCAAAATATCCAGGAACTTCAACTCAACATCGTTAGGGAGTTTGGAAGATTAAGGAGAGAAATAAATGGCGAAGTTAATAACATACAGAGAAAGTGGCGATTTGTTTAGAAAATGACGGGCAGCATTTTGAACATTTGTTATAATTTTTAGTTCTAGTTTTTATTGGTACTGTTATTTCGCCATTCGGTTTCATTTTTGTTGTCAGGAAGGCTTTCAAACGAACCATACTCAGCGAAGTTTCTATCCAATAATTTGAATATAGTTCGATGAGGTTTGTCGTCTCTCGGGATACAATCTACACACTTCGATGTTTTCACTGTTCCTATCATTCTTGTAAGTTTTACCATATCTCATTTTCTCTGTTAATTTGAATTCCATTTAACGACACCACAATGACCGATAAACACAGAATGTCGTTTACACGTCACCGATTTGAGAAATCAAAGTAAATTGCGTTATAAAAATATTCCTGTAGTTAATTTTTCAGGATTTTCCGAGGGCAACAAGGGTAACTTATGGTGTGTTAAAAATCTGTGATAAAGGGCCATTCAAATTTCGGAATTCCCCTGGCGTCCATAAAAAAAAAATTTGATGATGGTTACGGAAAACGGCGAAATGAGTTGCAAAACTACATAGACACCATTCCATAGAGCGGAAGAGTGACAATACAAATATTATTATTTTTTGATTCAGTTGAAAAAAAATACGAAAAATAAACGATTTTATAAATTATCTGTTCAGCTTCAGTATACTGTTAAAAAGTCTTATCTTGTGTAAAAAAATATGTGGTTATATTAAATATCAACAATATTACAACTGTTTTGTTAATAACGTTAATATTTAATATGTTTTACGTTTACCAATATGCATTAAAAGCAATAATAAATGCTAGACTTTGACAGAAAATTTACTTTTTGTGTTTTGATATTTCAGGTATTTACTGTCCTTTTTTCTTAACTTAAATCGCAAATATGTAAGTTGAATTTAATTAATTCTGTTGTTACTAAAAATTAACGCATGATTACAAAACTTTTACATGAATATGCATTAAAAAAAATGATTTTATAATGAATTTTACATGAAAGGCAGTGCGGATTGGGGCTCCAATACAGCATATCTTTTTGCTGACGATACTAACCTTTACCCAACTAGCAAAATGGAATTCTAAAAAAACCGAATTATTGTACGCGATCGAATAGCGTTGTTTTAGGGACTGTTTGTTTATTAAGCCTTTTGTTGCCATAATTTCGACCTTATTAAGGGTTTTATAGACTTTGATATATCTATAACGCATTATACGATAATTTCTTTTGAAATGATATAATATACGTTATAAGCAAGTTTATACAATATCAAAAATATTATTTTTATAAGACCTGTACATACCTATTGTATAAGAGTTCTATAATATACTATATTAGAACACTATAAAATAGTTACTTAAGCTTGTCTTATAAAAGCTGTATAGTGTTGCATAATAAATATTTTATAGCATTGAATTACTGCATTATACGAGTAAAACATACATAGACTTTAGATACTATACGACATTCTTCTTTATAAATGCCTTATAAAATAAAACAGTGTCTGACAGAATAAATTTGTTCTAAGATCACCTTATAAGACTGAAGTGAATGCGTAACCTCACTTTCCACTAAAATATTTTATTTTGATGGGTGACAAATTTAATTAAAATAATAATGCTTAATAAATAATGAATTCTCAGGGGAAAAAAATTAACAAACGCAGTAACAATATTAAAAAGAGCTTGTAAGAAAACATATCAACAAATTCTTGCAAGTAATCCAGAGATTGTTTGTTCTAATTTTCCCAATGGAAGAAGGCCTGATACCACAAAGCTTAGGAACATAATTCCTCCGATTCCACAAGACAAACCAGACAATAATATTCGGAAACACTGATGCAATTAACCCAATCATCAGCTGATTATCTGCATCTTTCTTCTAATGAACACTATTGAAAATAGATATTTGATATCAGCTGATGATTGGGTAACCGGATCCAGTGTTTCCGAAAACGCCCTACTATTAAATTTTTTATCAGCTGTTTTAAAAGTTTAAATTCTTATTAGGTGCCATATAAGATCTGGCAACCTCTAATTTCTTGAATCTCAATATTATTATTACTTGTCAAAAACAGTGTATAATGCCTATATATTCTTCGTTATAAAGCCAGTTTTTATCCTATACGCGTTTTATTTTCAAATAAACATTATTTAAGGCAGTTATTTGGAATAAAATTTGTTTGTATTATAAATCGCCATGTTTAAATAAGGAATTCTTGTGTATCGCTATCTCGCCCTTATGAACAATTAAAGTTGAAACATGAAACTAGTAGAAAAATGTGACTTTATTATTATTTAGAGAATTATATTGTAAAAGGTTGTCATGCTGTGACAAACCTTCGTAAAATCATAAAAAAATAATTTTAAGAAAAAAAATATTATATCTTTTTAAATGTTTGCATTAAACTTAACCAAAATTAAAGCGCTTCATTTTTGCCGGCTTTATGCCTACAATCTATCAATAAAATTTGCGCCACATTAAAATTTATTGATTCAAACCTTCCAAATGATTTAATAAAATATGCTACATTATAAACTGACCCGCCATATTTTTACAATGATAATGCCAAGTCTCCCATTTTTACAACAATGCATGCACAACCTCTAGATTTATTTCACATGCTTTGCAACTTAAAATATAATTTGGTTTTAATTTTCTGCACTAAAAAATAAAGTAACTTACTAAACTGCTAAATAATAAAATGTTTCATTGTGTTCAAAAAAACAGCAGTATAAAAAAATATAATTACCTTATACAACATCATTTATAAGACATAAAGAATCTTGCCACTTTAATCCCATTTTATAGATGTGCTACATGGCCTGCAAAACCATTTATAGTAGCTGTATAAACGTACATAAAACAGTCGTATTAAGAGTTGTATACACTTTTAATAGAACTGTTTATACTACCCAAGTGTTCTATAAAAATGGGCCCCTTTTGGTTGTATAAAAGTCATATATTGTTGTGTAGCACGTTATAGGGCTGTATCTATAAGATGTATCCTATAGTTGTTTATACAGACCTTATAGAACTTAATTTGCTAGTTGGGCAATATTCAGTTTTTCAAGCCAGTTTCTTAGCCTAATTTGGAAAACAAGCACAGGGTAAGGCAGATGTCTTTTGTACAGGACCTAAATGTAATGGGGCGTCAAAAATCTTGTCCAGTTTAATGCCTCCAGAACACAGTCATGTTCGCGGTGGCGAAAAAAGTCTGCTAATGATCATGCTTCACTTATGAGTCGCCAAGTTCTGCATGTCAAAGGGTCATTCAACCTGGTTGGCGTTACTTGTGAAAATAACCTTAGCTGGCATAACCGCATTAAATCTATAGCCTCAGCAGCTCCAAAAAAGCTTGGATTCCTGGTTCGAGCCAGAAAATATTTCTCCACTTTATATCTGTACACTCTCTATGTATCCCAAATCAGACCCCCTTTAAAATATTATATCCAGGTATAGGGAATGGCGTCTCATGCAACCCTTAGCATTCTTGATTTCATTTAAAGATAAGCTGTTCATCTTAATAATGATCGCACGCTTACAAAAAAACTCTCTTCTATTTCCCACGGACGGACTGTAGGTATTTTCGCGGCTTTTGCTCTGAGGAGTTGGTCAGTATAATTCCTCTAGCACAGAGGTTCTCAAACTTATTTTGTCTAACCACTTTGAAAATCAGTTATTTTTGCGTGACCCCGCTTTTCGTCACCTTAAAAATCTTAACATATTAGTCTCGCCTGGAATTTAACATTAAACCTATATTCTAAACGACCTTTTCCTACCAGAGAGCACTATTATTTAGCTTACAATATTAGAGTATCTTTTATTTAAAATTATCAACATTGAGCAATTATAATTCAGCTTTACAATATTAAGAGTATCAGGGGTGAAAAGCGGGCAGAGTGGCCGGGCGACGAGTGAGATGCGTGCATGCGGCGAAAAACGTCACGTCTAGAAGGTGGAAAGTTCGAATCTTTTACTGAATCAATTGTTTGATGCCATTCACTTGAAAAGATTCGATCGCAGCCGATTCGCATTATGATGCCGATGCGGTCGGGACTCGATCGAAGTAATGAATTCAACAAAAATGTGATATTTTTCTTGTCAAGAAATTATTTACATAATATTTTATTTTGGTATAATTATTATTTTTAAAAACATTTGAAATAAAACTTTTAAAACTATAATCAATAAAACCATAAATGAACCTCCAAATTGAGTCTTTGGTCAAAAAAATATTGGTTAAACGAGAAAAAAGTCTTTAATTGCTAAATAGGTATATGGCGAAGCACAGTTCAGGTAAGAGCAAATATGGTACACATACCATAAAACTAGGTTCGTTATTCATCACTGAAACGATCCAACAGAGGTCAAAAACGTTTGTTCTTTTAGATAGATGCTGAACGACACACCTCTAGTCACGTCAGTCGCCGTACGGTCGCAAAAAGCCGCGGCTGTGTATTGGGCACCTGGCGCTCCATTACGGACCGACGAACGTTAGCGGACTAAATACAGGATTACACAAATAAATCGTCCAAATATCTTTGTTTGCTCCAAACGTGAATTATAATTAACATTCTAAGCTTAATTTTATTTTTCTTTTCATTTTAGATTAGAATTACATAAAAAAATCCGCACGTTCGGCAAAAGCTCTGCTGACCGCAACAATATATACACTTTTAACACATTTTGTCTTCGGAGGTGGGCACACCTCTGCCGACACTTGAAGACACGAATATATTTCAATGTTTGATACCTATTACTAAATATCAACATATAAATAGCGTTGTATTAAAAATATTAAATATTTATAACTAATAAAATGGATGTTATTAGTGATGAAAGGTTTTAATTTCATTGAATTTTAAAATAGGATGTGGCAGGCGTTACCATCACCCATCGCCAAATCAAATCAACTTTGTTTTCCGGTTACCTTACCGCCCCTCCCTAGGCCTCCAGCGCCCACAAGGGGCGTTATCGCCCACTTTGAGAAAGACTGACTAGCAGCTCCCAACAGAGCAACGCGTATATATATACTACATTTTCGCCTGCAGAATTGAAATCGATTTAATCCAGGTTTTCAATACCGCATGAAAACCGGTAGCATCGTTTTGAATTTCAAAGGTCGATTCGGTAAATCTGAGATCGTATCGAGATCGAATACCATGAAAACCAGGTTGCGATTTGAAATCGTTTTGCGGACTTGCGCATTACGCCAACCAAACTGTCATTTTTATTTCCTGCGCGTCCTAACGCCGCCTCGTTGAGTCATTTTCAACGTATAGAATTGTGTGGTTGTTTGTTTATAGTTTTGGCAAGCTTTCGTGTTTGATGGTATTTCAGTTTATTATTATGTCTTCGTCTTCGACGCCCAATAGTACACACGAAATGTGTGGACAAATCAGGAGTAACGATTTTTATTGAAATCTTCCGGACCAAAAATATTCATAAACTTTTTGATGGTAAACGTACAAAAATGCAGACGTCACTACGGAATGGCAGGCAGAAACTTTTAGAAGGGCATCGAAAATAAAAACGACAAATAAAAAATAAAGTGGAAGAGCGTTGAAATCGGCATATTATAGTGCCAAAAAACTAACATTCAAGCGGTTCACACAGAATGGAGTGTGAACATTTCCAAATCGGATGAAATTTAGGAGGCCGGCCATTGTCTGCTTTAGAAGGGGGAGGATGTGGTGTTTGGTGATCAGTGCGGGCTATCGGAGGCATTATCATCCCCCTGGACGAAGAAGCATCCAGGATCTGTATGCCAAGAGAAGGACATATGGAAGTGAGGCTGGTAAGCAGCAAAACTGATGAGAATTCTTTACTCAGCAAAGGCTTCTGATGGAAGATTTTAGAAGGCAAAGAGGTCAGAGGAAAAAGCTGCCAGAGAGAAGAACGGAAAATCTGAATAAGATACTAAACACATTTACAAATGCCATAGAAAAGGTTGCCCAGAGATCTTTCTATGCCAATTTATATGCACCAACCACCAAATGTTTTTAGTCATCTAAATTCGTCAATTCGATCCTGCATTTTTATATGCCACAGCAGTTCAGTTCAACAGTGGTGGTGGTCCCAAATCCAGGCAGCCAAGACCACGAGACAGCGAGGACAGTGACTCTGAGGATGTGAAAAAACAACAAAAAAATGTAATTATTATTAATTTAGTGTAGTTTTATTTAATAATTTTTTTAAATGTTAATGTATTATAATTCTGTCTACCTCAAAATTTTCATTTCATAACCTTAAGTTATGTTAGTATTCAGGAAACAGATTTTACAGTTCTATAAACTTATAGCGGCATAAAAATAAGTATACACATATCAATCCAGTGTTATTTTGTAAAATGTTGCCTCTGTATGGAGTTATAATTGGCATAAATTTGTTATACTCATGCTGTTATTACTCCTAAGGTAGGTATCAAAAAAATGTATTTTAATAACATTAAGAGATACTAATGAAGTTTCTGATGTTGGTTAAATTAAAGCTAGCTTAGAAATTCAAACTAAGGGGTACTCTACAGGGGTTTGGTTAAAAATAAAGCATTGATGTTTTTGTACAGGGGTCCAATATTACTATTTATTTAATTCAATATAAATTTAATTATAAATCTTATGACAACACGGTGAAGGATATTTTAACAAATAATTTTTAATAGTATCTCGTATAACAGCTCCTTCTGATATCATAGTCTCTTGTATGGCGCAGTTTAGTGGTTGTGCAAATTCTACTTCTGCTTCTTTGGCAATCTAATAACCACTTGTACAAATTTATCTTTTTGTGTTTCAATAATATTATGTAGTAATTAAACAACTAAATCTTTCTGTACAATGTGCAATTAATGTCTGTTCTTTGACAAGCCATCTAAAACAGTACTTTAATTCGGCCCAAGTATTTTCTCTGACACGACCCCATTAAAAATAAAGCAAACCAAACGTTCTTCTTCAGGGAATATGTTGCCTTTACTGTGGTTAAGCAGCCATGGTAGCTATGAGGGGATAGGCAGGATCACCAAGAATTAGGCAAGGAATTTCTTGTTCGTTAATAACCCAGTTGTTTCGGAATAAGTGTTTGAGGAAATTCAAATAAATTGGAATCTTTAGTACTTTGGCATCATGTGTACTTCCAGGATGTTTGCATGTTGCATACCTAAACCGTGTCTTTGTGGACTTCTATATAGATTGTCAACAACTGCCAGCAGGTTGTAGGAAGGCCATCCCTTACGGTTGAAGGCCAAATCTCTGTATCCTTGTTTTGGAGCTAGGATGGGAATATGTGTTCCGTCAATAGCACCCACTACATTTGACATACACAAATGTTTTCAAATGATAGAAATTTCCTTTACTTCCAGTATCGTTTGGCATTGTTAGATGTGTTCGATTCTAAACTCTTCGTTAATGGCCTCACAGACAGCATAAAACAGCATTTTATGAATATAATACATTTATGTGTGCAAATTGATTTAACTACCTATATTCAGCTTTTATGATGCCAAGTTTATCTACAAAGTAATTGCCACTTTCTTTTCAACAGATAATGGTTTCATTACAAAGTTATCTTTGGCTTCAAGATAAGGCCTTAACCGTTCACAAATAAAATTTAAAAGTTTTTGCAGACACCTGATTTGCTAAGCCAATCTTCAGTAAAGTTGCTGGACAATTTGTTACAATGGTTACTTTTTTAACCCACCAGCGTTTCTTCAGTATTGTTTTTAAATTTTCGTTTCTCTGTTGAAAATATGCTGTATTTGTCATTAATTGTGCATAAAAACGCCACCTCTCTCTCTCGTCTCATGTGGGTTTCTGCCTCTTCTCTCAGGTATATATAAGTAATACAAAAGTGAATGGTTACTAAGAGTGAGACATATTTATTAACATGATTCATAATTATAAGTTTTGCTGTTTAAAACTTAAAATATAAAAATAGTATGGGTATTAACTAAACAGCTGATGTCGTCATTGAATATTGACAGTTCTGACAGCTGACAAAAATCAAAATCTCGATGCGTTTGAATTCGAGGTTAAAAACTGCACGCTGGCGCAGTGATAAATTTCTATAGCATAGAAATGGACTCAAATCGATTTCAGTTCTGCGTGAAAACGTAGTAATGGTTTCACAGTCCAACTTGAGAGGCCCCGAACTTGGTTCGTTCCTTCATCCCTAGAGTATCCAGACTGTGAAATTTCCTTTCCCTCCAAAACTCAAAATATTTAAGTCCCGTAATAATAAACTACCCCTTGCCACATTTAAGACTTCCATAATACGTTAGAACTTAGACCCTCAGCCTTCATGGCCTGTCCCAAGATAAAAAAAAATTATACGCTTTCAAAAGCGTTGTGACGACCCTAATAACCAGTCAAATAAATTAGTCTAATCGAGAAGTGTGTTTCCTGCGAAAAATAGTTAGAAAGCTTCGAAAAATATGAGCGATAGCTCATTCGACGCGAAATGCAAATCTGAAAAAGGCGTTTTGAGGATTTTTCTTGTC
Source organism: Listronotus oregonensis (assembly GCA_019359885.1). Classification (NCBI taxonomy): domain Eukaryota; kingdom Metazoa; phylum Arthropoda; class Insecta; order Coleoptera; family Curculionidae; genus Listronotus; species Listronotus oregonensis. Next base: position 31,369 of record JAHBCN010006677.1, read on the forward strand.
AATAAAAAATGCAATTGTTATTAACAATAAACTAAATTAAGAAAAAAACCATTTTGGTTTTTGATGATAACATAAAAACCGTAGGAAATAGCGGAAATTGCAAAAAAACTGAGGAGGAGGAAATTTCCGATAATAAAGTTTTAACTCGCGGAGTTCTATCTCAATTATTTATAATTTTAATTTAACGCTGAAAATGGGCCTTTTGAAAATTTTTAAAAAAATATGGTTTATTTAGAACACTTTAAAGAATTTATTCACGTTAAAAATTTAACTTAAAGTTAATTTTTTTACAAGTTAGACAATTGTAAATAAACAAACTTTCGTCTTCATTGTACATTAAAAAAAATACTTAAATAATTGTCATATAAATTTTTCGCTTCGTGGATTCCTTCTTATATACATACCTAACAAGATTACGCCATAAAAGTTTTAAAAAATTTAATGCTTTCTTTATAATAACTTTATAACCTTGCCAATATTACTCTGATTTTTCATTTTTTGTCAAATAAACTGCTCAACAAAAAGATCGTACCATTTAATTTTTAGAACCATTTTCAAACTGCTATTACTTTTTTAAAAATTAACTTTTTTGAATATCTAAAACGAAGTTTAAAACCGCGTTTCTTCTATTTTAAGCTGTATTGCATTTAGTTTTAGTAAGATGAATATTATCATGATGTACAGGGTGATCAATACATTGCTGCAAAAAAACAAAAAATTCGAGTGGGTCCCATTTCAGTAGTAATTTTTTTTGGTCGTTATAATATGGGTTGTTCCCAAGGTCATATCAATATCTCTAGACCTTTATGCCAGTTTTTGAATTAAGGACCTCTGGCTTGCGATACACTTCTAAACGTCAAATTTTGGTAACCAATTTTTAAAAAGCTATAACTGGAAAATGGATTAACGGATATCAACGAGTGTTTCATATTCGGAAAGCTCATTTCATGTAGATTTTTTTGTGTCCTAAGCACTTTTCGATAAGTTATAATTTTATGAGTATACGGGTCAACAAATACCAGAAACGTAGCTGATTTAAAAATCCTAAATATAGGATAAATTATTAAACGCCAAAGGAACCATATTTGTGTGTTTTGTTTTAAAAATGGCCAAGTTGAAGTTTGTGTCAATATCTCAAAATGATTTCTACCGTTAATCGATTTGTGCTGTTTAAGTGCCTGTAAACTTATTCAGCAAAAATGCGACGTTATTATGGCATTAGGTCTGAATGGTAGGAATTCCAACAACGTCTTAAAGTTTTAAACATTTTTAAACATAAATTAGGGTATTTGGTGTTGTACACCATAATATAGGGAGTGATCAACAAAGTGCTAGCACAAAATTTAAATGTTTTATTTTGTGCCATTTTGGATAGCAAAATGTTTTACTTATTAGAATAATATTGTTTTTTCGATATTCGTGGACGTTGTTGCAAGTCTTTATTATTAAAATCCTAGATGAATGTAAATTTAGGATTTTAGTAATCCATTTTACACATGTTTTAATAAACGATAAAAAATAAAACATTCATATTATTAGATAAAATGTTTTTATAAATCTCAATTGCTTAAAATTAAATTTAATAAACAATATTAAAAACAACAATAGTAACAGATAAAATAATAAATAAATAATAAGCACTTTGTTGATCACTCCGTATATCATGGTGTGCAACACCAAATACCCTAATGTATGTTTAAAAATGTTTAAAACTTTAAGACGTTGTTGGAATTCCTACCATTCAGACCTAACGCCATAATAACGACTCATTTTTGCTGAATAAGTTTACAGGCACTTAAACAGCATAAATCGATTACCGGTAAAAATTGTTTTGAGATATTGACACAAACTTCAACTTGGCCATTTTTAAAACAAAACACACACATATGGTCCCTTTGGCGTTCAATAATTTTCCCTATATTTAGGATTTCTAAATCAGCTACGTTTTTGGTATTTGTTGATCTCGTATACTCATAAAATTATAACCTATCGAAAAGTGCTTAGGACATAAAAAATCTACATGAAATGAGCTTTCCGAATATAAAAAAACACACACACAAAACACAGCTTTTTAAAGAATTAATTACCAAAATTTGACGTTTAGGAAGTGTATCGCAAGCCAGAGGTCCTTAATTAAAAAACTGGCATAAAGGTCTAGAGATATTGATATGACCTTGGTTACAACCCATATTTAACGACCAAAAAAAATAACCACTGAAATGGGACACACTCGATTTTTTTGTTATTTTGTAGCACTCTATTGATCACCCTGTACATCATGATAATATTTATCTTACTAAAACTAAATGCAATACAGCTTTAATTAGAAGAAACGCGGTTTTAAACTTTGTTTTAAATATTTAAAAAAGTTAATTTTTAAAAAAGTTACAGCAGATTGAAAATCGGTCTAGAAATTAAATGGTACGATCTTTTTGTTGAGCAGTTTATATTAAATCGTTAAAAAACAAAGGATTACATTTTTTAAAACTTTCATGGCGTTATCTTGTTAAGTATGTATATAAGAAGGGCTTTACGAAGCGAAAAATTTAGACGACAATTATTTAAGCTTTTTTTTATGTACAATGAGGACAAAAGTTCAAAAAAATTCTGTTTTAAGTTAAATTTTCAAGGGAAATAAATTCTTTGAAGTGTTCCGAATACACCATATTTTTAATTTTTTTTTCAATAAATATTTAATATCCTAAAAAAATATTTAGAGTGGAGTACTCGGTTTTGACGCCGAGCGCGCAACCAAAAAAGTCGCACAGAGGCCCATTTTCAGTGTTACATTAAAATTATAAATAATGGAGATAGGACTCCGGGAGTTGGGACTTTTTTATCGGAAATTTCCTTCTCTTTAAGGATCTTTTTTGCACGCTATCTCGCATGGTTTTAAAGTTTTCATTAAAAATCGAAGTGGCTTTTTTATAACGTTTTTTGTTAATAACAATTGCAATTTTTATGGGCAGAAAAAATTCTCAAAATGCCTTTCTGGGATTTGGATTCCCCGTCAAATGAGCTATCGCTCATATTTTTCGAAGCTTTCTAACTATTTTTCGCAGGAAACACACTTCTCGACTAGACTAATTTATATGACTGGTTATTTGGGTCGTCACAATGGTCGGTGTACGAAACGAGAAGCATAAAATTGATTAAATAATTCAGTGTACGACACGCGAGTGTATGAAACAAAAATAAATCGGCCTGTAGACATTTATTTCTGCTACATTATCTTGATATCCTAGGAAGAGAAATATCAGTCCTATATGAGGGACGAGAATCTCTCGCCTTGGTGGTATTTATTACTAATTTTAGTCCAGTAAATGAAGGGACAAAGCTGTAAATAAACCTGTACAGTTTACCCTTGTGGCGCAATTCTTAGGTCTTCGGGGATGCTTCCGAGCGAAAAAAGTTTATCAACATTAACAGGTGGAAAAGGGCTGAAAATGGCCCCTTAAGGCCCGAAAAATGGGTTTCCCGTTAATATCTGTCAAAATATGCGAACAAGAGAATTTTTGTTTAGACAAAAAATGAAGACCGCCTTCTAATCTACAAAAAATGTTTCCTATATTTCTTTTCAAAAAATTAATAATTTTCGAGATAACGGGACCCAACAGTTTCAGCTGCCGCTCTACCGCTAGAATGCCGCTATCTTCATGGATTTACTTACAAGAGGGCGGACGAATTGTTTCATTACTCGGGCAATAATGTACATTTTTTAATCATTTAAAGTTCTTAAGAATGGGAAAACCCGTACCTATCATTGCATATGAGTTTGGGTCCATTCTGATTTTTCTAGAATATTAAAAAAAGCGTTCAAAGTTGTTTTTTTACAATATTTTGAGAGTATTTCATTAATTTATTGATATTTTTTGATGACATGGATTGTAATTAACATTTCTTTATTTTAGTGAGACCTTAGCAAGGGTTTAATGATCCCAGAAAATTTCCTTCACCATCTTTCTTGCTTTTTGATAAAATAATGGTTTGCCCATCTGCATTTTTTAGCCGTTTCCGGAGTTCTAGAAAATCTGTATGTTATGCATTTTTTGAAGGCCGTTTTTGCGAAAAATATTGGTGTTGCGAAAAAAATGGGGACCATTTTTGTAGATTTCAAGGTGATCTTTCTTTTTTTGTCCGAACAAAAATTCTCCAATTCGCATATTTTGGCAGATATTCGCGGGAAACTCATTTTTGGGACTTTGGGGGGCCATTTTCAGCGGGTTTCCACGTCGGCATCGTGATAAACTTTTTCTCGCTCGAAAGCATCCGCGAAGACCATAGAATTGCGACACAAATGAAAACTGTACAGATTTATTTACAACTTTGGGTACTTCAGGTCTTCAGTTACTGAACTATTTTTAGAGCAAACTTAGATACATTTTCGTTAAATTTTCCTAATATTTTGACTTATTTAAAATCTTCACCAATCCTTTATAATAGATTCGTAGTGTTTACATACCCCTAAAGCAAAACCCTTTCCAAGGGCCATCCTTTAAAAGAACCGAGTGTTTATTTTTACAATTGATCGCACAAGTATCGCCCACTTCTAGATTATTCACTGCTGTTGGCCTGATGATATTCTTTCAGGAGGGTGTTTGACAATGCTACCGCGGCCGGTTGCTTCTGAATTTCCCTCGGGATTTCCCGGGATACGCCGATTCAAAAACGGTGTACATATAACGAGGAGCGGCTGCGAAAACAGGTGGAATAAGTCTTTAATGGCGGGTTTGTCTTGCCGGAATTTTGACGTTTTAAGTAAGAATTTGGTCTTGTTAGCGATTTGTTGGAATATTTATCTTTATACCTGTTGTTTCTTAAGAAATTTCTCCGGTTGGGCTTCAAAAAGAGTTTGGGAAAATATATAATGGGCACATAAACATTTAGGATGGCTTATATAAACCCTAAGAATTATGTGGGCGTCGTCCGACTCGGCCCCAACACAGGATATATCAGGTAATATGATTTTAATGCCCTTTGAAAAACACCTCAGAACTAATTAGATTTATCAAAAAAGTGTATCTTGGTTAATATTTATCCAGATAATGGTAAAGAAAGTAAGTTATATTTTGGTATCCAACTAGTATGTTACATTCGAGACAAAATTAAGATGAGTAGTTTCGCTGAATTAAGGGAAATTTATAGTCAACTGGGTAAAGTACTTTTAGCAATAAATCAATTGTCTTCAAAAGTAGCAAAACGAAGGTGTATTAAAGATAATGCTTTCTTAAAAACTTTCGGAGATTCTTCCTATAGAGCATTTCGCCTGCGGCTTGGCCCGCGTGGGCTACGCTATTTTGTTTGTTTGTTTATTTTTTTTTTGTAATTTTAATAAAAGTGTAAATTAAAATTTACTTGCTTTATATTTTGCGTCAAAATTTAGGTTTACCCTCCTAACATTAAAAATGGGCACCACTGGGATTTGTATAATACTCTGCTTTCTTTCTTTGTTGGTCTTACAACTCTGGGTAAGTCTTAGCAGCAACCACTATTGCTCTCCATCTCCTACGAACTTGCCCTTCAACTTACCACTGCTGGACTCCCATCTTAGATAAATCTGCTGCGACAGCATCCTCAGTATTATCATTACTAGGACTTGGTATGTTGTGTTGCTAAGCGATATACCTCTATAATTTCCCAATTGTTTCTTGCTTCCTTTCTTACGTATAAGTATAATGACGCTTCCGTTCCACTCTTTAGGTATTCTCTGTTGTTCCCATTTTTAAGAATCATTTTATATATTCTTTGGTGCAGAACGTTTCCTTCCTTTTTTAGCAGTTCTTTGTTTATACCATCGTTGCCTGGCGCTTTGGGTGGTCTTTGAGCGATGTTATCGCATTCTAAACTTCTTAAAGTGTTGGTGTTTGTATTCTTACATCTGCTAAATAAAAGGTAATGTTTTCTTCCTCTGTCTCACTCTCAATATTCGGTTACTCCTGAAAGTACCCCTTCCATTATTCGACAATCTGCGTTTCCGTCATTATTAGCTTTCTCATGGCTTTTGTTTCTCCAACACTTCCACCTTTTCTTACTATACTTTCCCAAAGAATTTCCGTTCTTGATTGATATCCCTATTTTTGTCTATTTCCAGTATTTGTTGTTCCAGGTGGTTCTTCTTTTTTGCTTAAAGCAATCGTCTTGTCTCTGTTCTTGTCCTGTGAAGTTCTTAAATTTTTCCTTGTTCTTATCTGTAGGGTTTGTTAGCATTATCAGTCGTTTTTTAGTTTTTATTTCTAGCGCTTCCTCGCATTCTCTATCAAACCACTTTTGTTTTAGGCGTTTCTTTTTTCTTTCAATGTTGTCGATGCTTGTTCTATGATTGTTGTTATTTGTTGCCATGTTTCCTCCAGCTCTATGTTGTCTTCTCGTGTCTTAGACAGTCAAATTTGTTATTTATGGCTATTTGATAGTCAACTTCTTTATTCGGTGCTTGAAAAGCTTCATCCTGCTTTTTGTTCATTTTTTGCGTTTTCTGTATTGCTATTCTTATTTTCAACTTGGTGTTAACCAATAAATACTCAGCATCGATGTCTGCTCCTCTCATACTTCGTGCATTAATGATGCTACTAGAGTGTCGTGCATCCACAAGAATTTGGTCTATTTGGTTACGAGTTGTTCTATCGTTTGAAACCCATGTGACTTTAAAAATGTTTATTCTTTAAAATTGTGTAAATTTTACAATCATATTATAAGCTATGGCAAATTCTGTTAGTCGGTGTCCATTATCGTTTGTTGTATCGTGTAGGCTATGTCTTCCTACTACCTCTATTGGATATTCCTCCTTGCCTAGTTTAACAGTATAGTAGTAGTAGCTTTGGTGCTGCTTTATACTGTTGGTTTAGTTGTTCATAAAATTTTTCCCTCATATCCTCTTCAGCATTTTCTGTTGGACCATATATAGAAAATATCGTTAGATTGAACCATTTGCCCTTAAGTCTAATATAGCAGATTCTTTCACTGACTGGCTTGAAATCCATCACTGCTGCTTTTAACTCTTTGCTATGACAAAGCCACATCCGTATTCATGTTGGTCCTCACTTCCTCAATAGAAGACTATTGCGTTTTCCATCTTCATATTCCCCATTCCTGCCCATCTCTTCTCCTGTATGGCAGTTATGTCCATGTTATATTTTTGAAGTTATATTTTACATACCGCCGCTTCTCTCTACATTTTGTCAAAATTCCCTAAGAGTTAGACATTTCTTTAAAGAAAGTAATAAAGTGTAAGTATTTTTTTAAAAAACATAGTTTTAATTTACGAGCTATAACTCTAGATTATGACAAAAGTTTTTATTCCAAACGACACGACGTATCTTATGACCACTCTTCTCTAACTTCCAAAACAAAGGTACTTCATAAGTGGCTATTCTTCTAAATTTCGTTGTAACTGATCCTGTATCATACCTATATGAGTAAAATTAAGTAAAGTAAAGTATCAGGAAAAAAGATAAAATATTTATATATTATAAGTTTTTTTTAAACGTGGAATAAAAGGGTTTTCATTTGAAACAATTTTTATAAATTTATTTCTGTTAAAAAGGACTAATGTTTAGCATTTTGTATAAAAGATAAGTATCGTATCAATGGATGGAATTTTATCCAAAAACCTTGCATCTCCTAAAAACAAAATGAGATTACCTTATTCATGTGATTGAGCTGTAAAGATAGTTTATCCTTTAGTTTTAAAAAACTAATGAGTTCTTGTCAAAAATTAAAAACATTAAATTTATTGCCCAAACTTCATTAAGTAAGTATTTTTTTCATAAATGTAACTTCTAAAATTTCGAAAACAACAATTCTATCTCGAAACTGAAGCTTTTGATGACTTATGTTTATATGAAGTTTTTTAGATAAAAAAAAGTGTGCTATAGACTATCAAAGTTTGTCATTAAAAGCATAGTTCACCAGGTATGATGGAAAGAAAAACCTAACATTACACACTATACATGAAAAAAAAACTATACGTGCGATATGTTCCGAATACAAATTTACCCTTCAGTCATCTCTTAGGGTTAGAAATCACCGCTCTTTTCCCTGAGGATTTTTCGTCAAACCCTCAGAATTATTTTCCTGCTTTTCTTTTTAATCACAGATACGATGTTTGTATACGTACGTCATGAAATAACCGGCTTTTATTGTTTATTATTTTGTAAAGGTAAGTTTGTTTTTTTTCTAAAGAGAGATATATTGTAGGAAATCACATCCTGAGATTTTTGCAGACATTTTAAAGTGAAAAATATGTCTTATGGTCTCTAGATCTCAAAGAACATGGTTATTTCATTCGTCTATCTGTTTGTAGTGCTTTTGGGGCTCTAGCTCAGAAACGTCTTTTCGGATAGAGATAAAATTTTGCGTGATTTTGAGTTTATTTTTTCGAAATCTAATATTCATTTAAAAGCCTATAGATAGGATAAGTACCTTTAAAATATATTTTGACTTTTGAAGGCATAATTCCTGAGTGGCTTATTTAGTTTAACACCTCAAGAACATATACATATCTGCCAAATGTCTTTCCTTACTTGTGAGCAGGCAAGTTCTACAAAAAAATAATTTGGATCTATGTTTTTTTTAATCTTTTACAAACCCAGAATAGCAACAAGAAATAATACAGTGCCAGAATCTTCATAAACGCGAAAAATTTTATGTATAGGATAATTTTTAGAATACCATGGTAAAAATTAACAATCCATAACTTTAGATAATGACAGACATTTTATTTTTAAACATTATATTTTTATAACCTTTTGCTCTAACTTTTAAATTAAGGTTACTTTATTAGTGATGATTTTTCCCAATTTCGTGGTAACTGATGCCGTAATACCGATTTAAGAAAGATTTAGTGAAATGTCGTTTTAGACCAGGCAGACCTTAACCACAAAATGTTGTTTTTAAACTCGAAAATTGTTGGTCCGTTTGTCCTATTAGGCCACCTTTCTTGAGACACGTTTTTTTTTAATTATGTCCCTATTAAAACGATATACACATGACTTTTAGTAAACCTTATTTTAGTCAAAATAAACATTATATTTATTTAATAGTAACAATCACATGCTTTTTCAATAATAAATATTAATAATAATATTAATTATAAAGTGTTGGTCATAGATAACAATCAGATTTCATTATGCTTCTAGGATACACCCTCCCAAAATGTGGCCCAAAATCTCCTTGGGGACACCGTGTACTGCCCGACGAATTACGTTTCCTTCCTCCCTTTTTTTAATCATTCCAAATCAAAAACCCTAGTTTATTATTGTTTTACGATCTCCAAAAATTACCTTTGGTATATCTAGAGCTTAACTTTAATAATAATTACATCATATGATTATAGAGTTTAACAAGCCTAAATGTGTACATATAAAGAGTACAAATATACGAGATAAAGTATAACCATGAATCTGACTGTAAAGGTGAATACATTTATTTTATACTGTCTCGTAGACCATCGATTACATTATTAATTTGAATCCGGTAGGTTGGTCATTACAGTAACAGAGCCGGTAAGTGTTGCTAAGCAACACTTACCGGACTGTTTCATTTTTACAAATAAAATTAGACATTAAAAAATATGCCAACATGACATTTGTTTTCACTTGTTTCACTCCATGCCCTTTCTTTCACTGGCAATATACTTGGGATTCTTTTTCATACCTCGCTCCGGACTTTGTAGGAATCAATTTTTTACTTGCCTCATGCGATTTCGACATTATTTTGTCGGGAACTGTAGAACAATCCGCAACGTTTATGGCGTTCATTTTAAAGTGAATAATATTTAATGAAACAAACAATAGCAACAACTGTTGCCACAGGAAAAACGGTGATGCGATTTTCAGAATATAATGTGATTTTTTAATTTCTGAAATCAAATAATGATATAGAACGTACTTACAGTATGGCAACCTAGCCAAAAGAGGATCAGCCATGGAAATGATAGGCCCTGAGCCATTCTGTAGAATCTCGGCAGGCCTCTTTAAAGCATCTATTAAGAGCTGGTAGACAGAGAGTTTCAAAGCTGGTGGGTACGAACACCAAGACAACGACAGGCAAAGCAGTTCATTAAGACCTGCTCGGCCAAGTTTTTCTCGGACCTACTGAGCCACAGTCGTTAAGTCGTAAGGATAACGGTAGGTCAACTAACAGGACATTGCAAACTCAACAAGCACCTGGAAAGAATAGGCCTGGGGAAGGATAGCCTGTGTAGGTTCTGCCAGGAGGCTAAAGAAACAGCCGTACATGTGTGGTGCCACTGCGAAGCACTATGTAGGCTTAGGTTTACTAGGCTTGGTGAGGAAAAGCCAAAACCGGCAAGATATATGGAGTAGTCAGTGTTAAGACTCTGGAGTCTAGTTAAGAAGACGGGCCTGGATAAGGTACTTTAAAGAACGATAGGAGAAACTACAATAAATCTGGTAAGGTTGCAGTGGTGGAGGTCATTTTTGCCACCTCCGCTCAATTAATCTAATCTACAGTATGAAATAAAATACATTACGCTCCTAGCGTCGTTTCGCCCATAAAATACGGAGAGCTAAAGCTGAAAAATCATTGTCATCAGTAATATGGAGTTTCTTCCGTAAAAAATGTTCATTATTGTTAAATATGTTCTCGCGCAGGCTGACAACCTATTAGATACAGAGGGTGGCAATAAGGGATGAAAGTACACAATTTTTGGGAAAAAAATCGTCACTGATAATATGTCAGCCATTTTGGCCACTTAAAGTTGAACCCCTAAGGTGTCTAAATCCAAAAGGGCTGCCAATTGGGTGGATACCAAAAGCAGTAAAACGGGGTTAAATTATCCCAAGCACTTACTTTATACAGGGTGTTTTTTTAATTAAATGTCAATATTTAAGGGGGAAATATTTGGGTCCATTTAAAAAAAAATTATATGAACGTATGTCCTAAACGTCCTAAGTTTTAAGATACAGGGTGGGAAATTTTTTAAAAATAAGTAATTTATTATTAATATCAATAATACCACTTTAGATATTTGAATAAAATTTGGCATATATGTACTATGTATCAAGGGGCATTTTTTAGTGTACTACATTTTTTTATATTTCCACCAGTGGCATTCGTATGGAATTTAACCTGCCTATTTTGGCAGATATTAATGATACGACACTGATTTTATTTTGCTAGGTGAAAACCGCGCGTCGGACTAAAAAAATCAAGGGATCAAATCTGCTCATAATTTTTTTAGTCCGACGCACGGTTGTCACCTAGAAAAATTAAATGTAGATATTTTACACACAAAATACCTGTCACGTCCACGTCGTTGGCCTTGGGTAGCGCAAAGAGCAGGTGATATGACAGTTGATAGATGTTAAAGTATATAAAATTTAATAATGAATTGGGAAATATCGCTTAAGTAATCAGCAAACTTCCTGAATGCCTAAATTCGATTTCAGTATATCACACGTGCATGTGTACCGCCCAACCGCTGTGTTTACACATCGTCGTTGTGGTTGGGCCCAGTAGGATCTTTTGGAACATGCGCTAGAGTTGCTGGTTATCGGCAACTCTTGTTGCCACCGTATGGAACGGGATCCGAAGCTAAGATGAACACAAGGCTTTAACTCAAGGTGTTAGCATACCGTGCTGATGAGTGAATGACATCCTGTGCCTTAAACAGGTGGTCCCAACGGTGCCTCTGAGAGACAGGGCGACCTCTCAGAGTATCTAGCCTTACTGCGGTAATGCGGGGCTCTGCCGTGGTGGACTATTACTTCCCTAGCTCCAAACAGAAAGCGGACAACCGCTTTCATAGGAAAAAAGTAACAAAGGTGCGCTGACCGAAACGGATAAATCCGTTTCGAGAGGTGTCACTCAAGGTCACAAGCAGACAAAGGTGCGCCGACCGAAACGGGTGAATCCGTTTCGTAAGATGCCCTTGAAGTCACCGGCGCCTGTTTCACGGGGAAGGGCTAATTGATCCCAAACAAACAGGTGCTTAGGAAGGGTTCCCTGAATCCAAACAGAAGGAGGACAGAACCGCCTTTATAGGAAAAGGGGTTTCCTGGCTTTAAACAGAAAGCGGATAGGAGTGTTTTCATATGATAAGGCCGGAGATGCGGCCTCAGAAAGAACATCTGGTTCCTGTAACAAGGACGTGGTAGCTACCCACGTCACTAGACTGGGAGAGGAGGGCATAATGGATCTAATCGTCTGCTCGTCATACTCTCCAGGAGACAGGGACACCAGAACACATCAGAACACATTGTGCTCGTGTCCGGTAGCGACACGAGTGAGGGGAGATATAAGAACTCTCTCCCATTCTGGTATCGGATTCATTAGAAGTCCGATCCTATCGGAAGAAATATAAAAAGGTGTGAGCCACAATAGATCGCAGTAGAGGGCGTAAAAATTCCATTCACTTTAAACCTCCCTACCTATGTGTACCGCCTCTGTAGATCCTTTAGTCACTATATGTAACATCGGAGGATTCACGAGTAGCGCGAAAACTATCCATAGAAATCGTTCGAGCTCGTGGAGACTTTTGTTCAGCACACTTTGAACCACTTTCCCCCAAAATTTCAGGTAATTTGACAGAAATCCAAATTCCTTTTGATTTGTGCGGGGTCCTTTAAATACAATAAAATCGTCATCAAACAATACTTTTTTAAATTCAATTTGTGATAGATTTTGAATAATATAACATTTATATTACAAACACGCTATAGGAGTAATAGCGTAACATCATATAAATGAAGGGGGATGCATTTTCTTACAGAGGGGCTGGTGTTTTATAACCTTGATAGGGTGTATGTGTATTACTAGATTTACTTTATAGCTTAGAGGGATTGGAAGTTAAAGATTTCGTCTTTAGTGTTTATTAAGGTGTACCAGAAAATAAAAATATCAGAAAATGTATATGTTTTATAAAAAGGTTATTTATATTTAACATATTTAATTAATCTTCAAAAAAGATGAACTACTTAAAATTATACTTTTACTACTCTCCTGTGATGTAACGAATGTCATTTTTTGAACATTCGCGAATGCAAATGCGAATATCTGCTACCCACATTCGCGAATGCTAATGCGAATGCGAATATTCAGTTTTTGTTTAAATTTCATAAAAGAAGTTGTTTTTGTTTGTTTACGTTGCATTATAAGTTTTTTGTCTTACAAGTTCTAATGAAAATTTAATTGTTTAGCGTCATTGCTAAATAAAGGAAATAAATAAAAAGTACCAAATGATAAAGTGGAGACCGATAATGTGATTACGAGGTTAAGTTACTTTTTCTAAAGATAAAGATAATAAAGATAAAGAAAAATGGATTTTAATTTTATCAACCCACTATTATCTTCAATTTTTTTTTATATTCATATTCGCAAAACATTCGCAGAAATTTTGCGAATGCGAATTGGAATATGCAAAAATATGCGAATATCCGCGAATGCAAATGCGAATATTTGTTACATCAGAGAGAGAGAGAGAGGTAGTACTCTCTTGATTTACAGCAAATTCTTTCCACTTCTCTATAAACTGGTTTAAAAAAATAAATAAATATTTTTCCCTACCATATCATTCCCAGATTTGTTAGCAATAATCTATTAAATTGCTTTCCAATAGTAAATAAATTGTTTCTCTAATTTTAAACACATTTTTGATTAATATTTATTTATTTATCCATAAAAATTAAAAAATAAAATTACAAAAAATTAAAATGTATCCTTTCCCCTTAAGGAATCTTCCTCGATCATTATACAGGGTGTCCCAGAAGTAATGGGACATAGAGCAACACATTCTTTAGGTCGAAATAATGGAATTAACGTAAACTTTCCTTATCCCAAAGTTAATAATAACTAAGATACAGGGTGTCAAACTTTTAATTTTGTTTTCGTTTTTTCGTAAAAAATTCTTAACTGAATGACATAGCGGTACGAAATTGGGGATTTGGGAGTTCTTTAAGACGAGAAATTTAAATTCGTCCATGCTTTTCATGTTGCTAGTAGAGGGCGCCACTACGGCCTACCGTACTTTTTAGATGGCATATCTTTTTTTAAGCTTACTGTATTGACCTGTATATTTAAAAAGAAGTTACTATGCTTCCCCCTGCGCCCTTTTTAAGAGGGATTTTGGGGTTTTGTGCCCGTAACAATTGACCGAAACTCATTTTCCATAGGGCAATTGCGGGGTCCTTTAAAGTGCGTTTATCTTGAAAACAGTTGCTTCTAAAGACCTAAATGCAATATACATTTCTGACGAAGCGGGAATCATAGTAACTTCTTTTTAAATATACAGGTCAATACAGTAAGCTTTAAAAAAGATATGTAATCTAAAACAAGTGAGGTAGGCCGTAGCTGGCGCCCTCTACTAGCAACATCAAAAGCAAGGACGAATTTGATTTTTTCGCCTCGAAGAAACCCTAAACCACCAATTTTGTACCGCCTTGTCTTTTAGTGAAGAAATTATTAGAAAAAAAAATTAAAAGTTTGACACCCTGTATCTTAGTTATTATCAACTTTGGGATGAGGCAAGTTAACGTAAATTGCATTATTTCGACTTAAGGAATCTGCTGTTGCTCTATGTCCCATTACTTCTGGGACACCCTGTATTTTGTGTTTAAGCTAAACAGGGGAAAACAGTATCAAAAAATTAATAAACCAGTTGTTTCCCAACCTTAGTTTAGTACTATCAAACAAAGTGTGAATATGATGGGTTAAAGTTAAAACAATCCTAAATTTTTAGTTAATCTTGGATATTCGTCTATATTCATTCCTCTTGATGATTTTATGAATATCTTCTTGTCATTTTAGTTTTTATTTTAATTAACCCTATTTCTTAAAAATAAGGCCGTTTTGCATCTATGTTTATACAGGGTGTTTTCTAATTTCTATTAAAAAAATGAAAAACGTTTTCCTGAGCTTATTCTATGAAAAAAAGACAGTTGATATACCTACATAAATATAGGTCCGGAAATGCATAGTTTTCAAGATACAGAGTATTCAAGTTTATTTAAAAATTCGTTTTTTTATTAACATCTCTTTTCCAATTAGAGAGAAATATATTAGTGTTTGTAATTTGTAGTAAGAAGAGGCTAATTAAGCATATATAAACAAAAATTATTGAGTCAAGTGGCAGCTCGGAAAGCATTTTAGCCAACATTATTGACAAAAAAATGTACGCCACTGACTTTTCTAGTAAATTTTACATTTTTTAGATTAAACATTTAAAAATAACTTTTTTATTTTTTGATTTTTTTCGTTTCTCGTTCTGTCTTTAAAAAAATTAAAAAATACATTATTGCATGACCTAAATCACACAATAACGTGTTTAAACTATTTTTTAAAATCGTTTGCGACAATTTTTATAACAAATTTAATGACTAGAGTGAACCACCCAAAGCGCCATAAAAACAAAATTAACAACATTTGCCCAATTAGTCAATGGCGGAGATAAAAAGTTAAACACCTTGTATCTTGGAAACAATACATTTTTGGACCTATGTAGATATAAACTTTTTTTCAAAAAATGAGCTTATGAATGGGTCCAGTTTTTTTACCGCAACTGTAAAACACCCCGTATATAATTTTTGTCTAATTTTGATCCAATGAAACTCCCATACGGCGACGGCATATGTTTTTTTGAATCACCCTGTATATATTTTGCTATTTTCAAATAAAATTTTACATTTCAGAAAGCTAAAAGAAGCTTTAAGCTTTTATTTGTTGCGATCTCCTATATTTCTAGTATGTTTGAATATTATATTTTCCTTTTCTAAGCGAAAAAAAACTCTTGAGCATAGGTTGTTTTATAAAATATTTAAACCTTATTCCTTTGCAACATATTGTGCCTTCTCAAAGTGCTTGGATTTGTAATCGTTGTTGTAAAATTTAAAAGCATTTTACTACAATTATATATAGATCTGGGCCGCCGGCAGGGCGGTCAGGGGGTGTCCGTCGACACCTCCTGGGTTTTTAAAAATTACCTAAAATAAAACATTTTTCTTCTAAATCCTTAAATTTTACAAAATTGCCTAGGAATTTAATGATTATTATTTACAAATTAAAGTTGTCGTATATTTATTTGTGTTTTTAATTCAATTAGTTCTAGACTAGTAAATTGAGTTAAACTTTTTGACCCCCCTACATTGTTTTCTGGCAGCGGCCCTAATATAGATTTAATCATTGCATGTTTTCTTTCATTATAACATAACGATATTTATTGGCTTTTCTATTAGATGGTACAAATAAATTTTCCAATCCTCATATGCGACAAATAAAGCATGAAAACCACAAAGCCTTAAGTTATGGTAAAACCTTAACTCTTAATGCAATTAAATATAAATAGACAATTACAAAACATATGCATTTATATA